>PVLD010004719.1:24749-121647 GCA_004027595.1 Dinomys branickii | reverse complement strand
CCTGCTGGGGAGAAACGGGTGAGCGCGATCTTCCGAGCCAGCAGCGCTCCTCCATTTTTAAACTTTAAAAGTAGAAAATTGTCTTTTGTGACAACATGGATGGAAATGGAGAATGTTGTACTAAGTGAAATAATACAAGCTCAGAAAAACAAGTATCATATTGTTACATATAAGTGAAATTTGAACAAGAAAATAAAGTGCAGGCTACACAGGCTGTACTGGGAAGTGAAGAGATAATGGTCAAAGAGTACAAATCAGCAGGAGGACACGTGGACACTTTTCTTTCTATTACATAACCATGTGAACATCATTACAAACAAGGTAATGTATAGTTTAAAATTTCTTAGGGGAAATTTCGAATGTGGTATTGCAAAACATGTTCAGTGTTTGATATGATGTACGTACTGTGCATTTGATGCATTCACACTGTGTTCATAACTCCAAACATGACTTTGTACTCCATAAATATATGCCTTTGAAAGTTATCAATTCACAATAATAATAAAGCAAATAGATAAATTACATGTCTATAAAACAAAAGACTAGAACCTCCATCATCCAGGCCAGTGAGAGTGTGGGCTCCTCATCACAGGAATTGCTGCTGAGGAAAAGCACACACCAACCACACTACTTCCATCCTCCTGTCCTTTTCCACTTCTGCACCACAGCACTAAAATACTTCTGCCTCCCTTTTCAGGCAGTGTCAGTGTCCTCTTGTAAAGTTCTGTATCCCTGGAATGTGTAATGTTTAATATGATTTTTCCTAGATGGTAATTTCATTAGTACCTGAGATTCTAAGCATTACGTACTTCTGGAATAGGAAAGTGTTTGTGTATTTTGTAAGTCACATATGCATACACACATGATGCATATGTACACTGGAGAAAGGAAAGAGGTGTAAGAAGCCATGAAGAAGGAGAAACAACATCAAACATAAATTAAAAGCATAAGTTAAGTAAATTTAACAAGGATATGTTTGTGTGCAAAATATTGGGGTGGGTGACTTCTGAATTTCCAGAGTTCTATTTCTGGAGTTTGTATATATTCGGGAATATTCATGAAGAAGTAAAAATTATATTGCCCTCAACGTTTATCCCATGAAGTTAAGGGATGAAAAAATGAGTTTCTGATTTTTTACAGAAAGTTTTATGAAAATTTACAGTAATTTTAATTTTATGTTCCTACAAGAACACAGGAAGTTTTCACTGAGTACCGAAAGTACCAGAATTTCACAGCTTCAAAAACAGAGAAAAGCTAGAATCCCTAATTAGCATGATAATTAGCAAATGCAAGTTAGTAATAAAGGTTGTTGTTGAACACGTATCTTGAGAATGCTGTGACAGTCTCCTCAAGTATGTTTTAGAAAAGTAACACCAGCCAAAAGGTATGAGAAGTCCTGACTATTAAAAATACGTGAACAATCTTCAAATAGATTAGAATTGGACAAAGTGTTAGTGGTTTGCAATGCTAGAATGTAGGTCCAGGTGACAGTGATGTCTAAGACAGGAACTAGTATACCTGTTTTTCAATCCATACAAAAACCACAAAGAAAAGTATTTAGATTTTTATGTGCTGCAAGAGTTGAAAGAACGAACATTCAATATAACAGATATTTATAAAATCACATTTTATTGTTTGATACCATTTATTGCTGCAACATCTTTCTTTTTTATGTTTTTGAAAAAATAGTGTATTTGGTTTACAATAAATTAGTTCATTTGTCTATTTATTATTCATCTTTTATATATCTTCTTGAAGCCAAATAGAGAATTTTATATTTTCTCTCTTGGGTTTAAGCCCTTGCAAATAAGTCCTAACACTTAAGGTACAATCTTCTTAAATGCAGTTGCATCTTTATGTTTGAAAATAAAAACAAAAGATAAGGAAAAACAATTTTGTATATGACATTTTGAGAAAGAGAATACTTTGTCTTTAGACAATGTGAAATTATTTTGCAGAGGAGGCCTTTTTTAAGAACTACCCACTGTAAGTCATGAATAAGCGAGTACTGAGGACATTTTCATCTGAGACCACTGAAAGAGAACAAGCTTCCAACTCCTCCGCAGTTTCTGGGATTCAGTTCTTCGTTTTGTTTACGGCTTTTGTTTGCCACCATCTTTGCAGCGAGATGGCTGCTTGTATGCTGGTGAACTGTGGGAAAAAATGGCTGTCCATGATGAATGGATTGGCAAATAGAAATGCAATCCTGCCTTCCACTCTGCACTGAGCAGTGCTGTGTTTCCACAAAGGACATGGAAAACTAGGATTGCAATGAGTCTTCCTCACAAAGGAATCTCCTCTGTAGTCAAGAAATGAATATAAGCTAAATTGTGTATACTAGAGTTGTAGTTTACGTACAATGAATACAACTGGACATATACGGTCTGAGCCAGCACATCTCACCCACACATTATGTTTTATATAAACTTATGAGAATATAAGTAAGGTTTTTACAAAGGTCTCAAAATTGAAAAAGTAAGTATAATGAAAATAATTTAAACTGGCAGTAAATCTTTCTATTTGTAAAGAGAATAAGTGGGAGAATCTGACGTCCTAAGACTATCATTACTCCTGTGCTATCACCCTGCATACTCCCGGTGCAAGTTGATGAGTTTCTTCCAGTAGTTGTTTTGTGTTCAATTTATATAATGTTTTCTACAATCCAGAGTGAAATTACAAATAACCGTTCCCACTAAGCAGTATGGAACTGCGGCACCGTGGTGCACAATTTGATAGAAATTCATATGGAAAGAAAGACACAAATAGCGGAAGTGGAAACATGTGCTTCTGACAGGAAATTATGAGATTAGACAAAATGATCACATTTTATGGTTTCTTTATATCAACAGATGGATAAAGTCGTCACAAGCCTAGAGAAACCAGAAGCTATAAAGATAATTAACAACTGTTACTTCTCAAGAAGCTAAAAAGAGAATTTCGGAACTCCAAAAACCTTAGCAGAGAAAATTAAAACAAGTACTTTCATAAGGTGATTTTACATAGTGTCATCCACTAAGACACATGCTGATGGTGCTTTGTCTGTACTTCAAAAGACCTATTGATTTTCTTTGGATTTACACCAGGTGTATTTCATACCTGGATTAAGAAATTTTTACTTCCTTTTCTGAGCCTAAACTACATGTCAGAATTATTTATAATACAACCCTGGAGAGAAGCACACATTTTAATTTAGAGCTGACATTTCAATTAAATTTAGTTGCTGTGATAAACACAACATGTGGGCAGGAAAATAAGAAGACACATATTTTTATGATGTATGGATGCCTTTCTTGAGGCATAGAGGGTGTGGTAATACATTCACTAAAGAAAATCCCTGAAAGGCTCTCTGAAGAAGGAGAACAAGGGTACTTTCAAATTTGGTTTAGCAGGGGCTTGCATAGCATGCAGAGCATAAAAGAGACCACTGTCTTGTATATGATGAATCACCGACTCTTAAAGCAGAAATGTTCTTAGGAGACATTTATCTATCTCGGGGTCACCTGCATCCTTCCCTCAGCACCAACTCCGTGACTGCTATGCTTTTTTAATGAAGTGTCAAGTTTTAATTCATAATTGGTACACAAACAGAAATTTCTATAGTAAAATTGCTGCTTACCACGTTATCCAGTCCTGGTCACAGCAGCAGTTAAGTGTGCCTGTCAAGATGTTTTCCCTGATTCCTCCCATTACCTCTCCTACACAGCACCCAAGGTGTCTGACAAGGCCAGCTTGAGAATATAGGTAAAAAATATTAATTTTAAAAGCCATAAAATACTAGCGTGCTCATACATCACCCGAGCCTGTATCTGGTTGCACTGTTGCAGTTACGTGTTTGTGAGTCTGGTGCTTCCTCCCCGAGGATCAGAGTCTGCACAGCTCCATCTGTAAGCTCAGAGAGCTCCTGGGCAGTGCCTTCTCCTGCAAAGCAGTGCAACTCACATGGCATCAGAGTCTCTGAAACATTGTAAAAAACTTGGATCTATAATGTAGGAGAAAATCATTGGTGGTATGAGCTCCAGATTCTTTTTCAATTTTCTCCACAGCTGGTGAAATCACTCTTCATGGCAGCAGCCCAACCTGTTTGATCTGTAGACTACGTAAGTGACAAGATTGCTTTTCTCTTCTTTGAGCAGAATGGATTCTTTCTAGAAGTTCCACCCTCTAGCCGCTGATACAGCCGCACTTCTGTGGGACTGTGGGGTGGTTTCTCTTCCTTTCACTTGCCGCAGTTTTTTCAGTATTTGAACACAGGATCTTTCCTCCGTGTTGCCCTTCATTTCTCCTCCAGGTGAATGATTTAAGACAAATTCTTTCGCATCAGGCCTGAAGTTTCTAAGTCTAAAAGGCCAGGTCAAAAAAGTTAAAAAGATTTTTAAAAAGGAAGTTGGACCCGGGCTTTTCCTCATTTGTTGTTGAGGACGCTGCTCAGGCCCTTACATTAGCAGGAGGGGACAGCTTCTTAAGTGAGAGACAGAAACAAGGCTTGGGTGTGCTGAGTATTCGTCTTTTAATTTCAGAATTATTGATGAAAGAAAGATGCCAATGTATTGCAGCACTGTTGAAGATGGTTTAATTCTTTTCTGTCTCTCTCGTTTCTGCATATTATCCTAGTTTGTCAATAAGCAAAATCAATTTATTTTCAATAAATTTCCTGTTTTAAAAATTAGTATCATTATATATGGGCCATTTACTATGACTACTCTTTGCTGGAAAACAAAATCCAAAGAAAAATGCATCTATGGTAAATAATTATAATATTGTTATATTATAATTATTATAACCACATCATAATATGGTTAAATATGAAATATCCATTTGACTGAATCATGACTAATAGAAATATCAGATATTAGATTTATCCAAATATACACACTTACGTATTTAAGATACCCTGGGACAGTGTTTTCTACCTCAAATCTGTGAAAACTGTACAAAACATAAACACTTCTTTATAGAACCTCTCATGGTATTAAATGAGCTACATCCCAGCAACATATTTTAGTCTACGATTCAGTGAGGAAGTATAAGTGTCACAGTTAGGCCTGTTACTTAAAAATAATTCTTTAATATATTTCAGGATATCAGAATAAATATTAAGTTGCATGTGAAAAATCATGTTTGGTACATTAAGTACTGTAACAATATCAGAAGACAGTTGTATCAAGGTAAATTTTAATTATGCTTTATTAATTCATAATTGTGATTGGAGAAAATTTTGAGGTGCTAAATGAAAGTTGTTGGAAAATTGCACCATGCTTTAGCTCTTCAAAGAAATGTAGAAATAACTGCTTGTATAAATTGCAAATTAAAAGAAAATCAGTTTTCATATGCTTCAGCTTGCATGCAATTAATATTGTGGAGGTATCATTTTTATGTCAGGATGAGAAAACAAATAATCTGTGATCACCTTTACAAACTATTCTCTTCTATAAGTGATATGTCCAAGTTTATTTTCCTATTTTAATTGGAATGTAGAGAATCAAGTTATCAGAAGAAAAATTTATCTATATACTGGCTATATAATATATAGCATCAGATCTCGATAGAAATGGGGTCACAAGTCTTAAGAAGGGTCTACATTATATAGAGATTTGCTGCTATAATAAAGATTGAGAAACCTATTAGTTCATTTAGAATGAAAATTTTAAAAAGAAAAATAAAACACAATAATATATCAATTTTTTGAATTATTGCTCAATATTAGTAAGCGTGTGTTTAATTTTGGTTTTATATTGCCTATGAGAACATGTACAAGTAAATAAGTAATAGACCAAATGAAGAAATAGGAGTTGATGTTCTTTTCCATTTAAATTTAGTTATATTTCATGAGTCTCCCTTACAGAAAATATATGATGGATAGCAGTAAATTTAACCCAACTAAAATATGTGACCTTTCAATATAGCATTTAATGATTTTTTCTTGTATCATAATAATTGATGTGACCTCATTTCTTTAGTGATTTTTAACACTTGTGATCCCTAATTTGGTTTGTCTTCCTTTGACGCTATTGCTGGGGATTTCCGATGATTTTTTGTCTCCTAGAATTTTACAACTTGCTTTTCATTATAATAATGTCTGCAATGAAATTAAATTTAAAAGAAAAGAAAATGTGTACCTTAAATATAATATGATTTCTCTTCAGTAGCAATTGCAAATAAGAAAAATCTGTTCACTCTCTCCGTCAAAGGAAGAAAATTAGCGGCCTTAAAACCATCCTAACAACTCGGCTGCACTTGTACAGTGATTAAGAGCTGTTTTTTCTTATGTTATATACTTCACATTTAATATCCATTTTATAAAATTGAAGTTAGATTGATACTAACCAAATATCAAGTGAGATATTGTTATGGTTGATACATTGTGTCAACTTGGGGAATCTAGAGGTTTAGCTGAGTGACTCAGGAGGAAGCTGGGGTGCTTACTTTGTAAACATCGTGAGCCTGTGGAAGAGGAGGGCATGGAGACTGTGTGAGAGCTACACACCCCCTGGGTGGGGGTAGGTTGTTTACAACGTAGGGGAGAAAAGGAGGCTGCTTGCAGCCATTCCTCCCTTTGTCTGGTTGTTTTTGCTGTGCTCTGCTGCCATGAAGTTTGCCCTCTGCCATGTGCCACTCTGCCTCTGAAGCAGCCCAGTATGGACTGAAACCTCCACAAACTGTAAGCTAAATAAACCTTTACTTTCTTCACTTTGGATGTTGGGTATTTTGTCTCAGCAATGAAAGAAAAGTAGCCAAGACAGATATAAATGCCTTTCTCTTACATGACTCCAGGCTCTCCCCGTTTGTGTGCAATCTTTGTGTATGTTACCGACCTAAAAGTACAATGTTAAAATTAACTTACGCTTTATAGAATCTTACATGTTCGAAAAAGTTGAAGAAAAATAGTGAAAACAAACATATTTATAACATTTAATCTTTATGGTTATCATCTGTGGCTCTCTTCACTTCTTCCTGTGGGTTTAGTTTGCTGTTTGGTGTCATTTGGCCATTCAAAAGGTATGCCCTTAATTTCCACACCCTTCATGCCTGTTGTTGTGTCAAATTGTGAAATTATCATTTGTTATATGAACAACAAAACCATTTTATGGCATTATGTTTTGACTCTTTTTGAATTACTAGGAAGAAAGAAATATAATCACATGTATCTTCTCAATCTTTTATCCTTGCATTCTCCCAGCGTGGTTAAATGTTTTTATGTGCACAGATTACAGTGGCTGTATTGTGTCACTTTGTTTTCGTCCGAAAAATTTCCTTCAGGGTTTCTTTGAAGGCAGATTTGTTAGCAAAAACTTTTTTCAGTTTGTATTTTTAAGACATGTCTTATTTCCTCTTTCCTTGGAAATAGAGTTTTGCTGCATATAGGATTTGGAGGAGACAGCTCTTTTTAAAATTTTCTCTTTTGTTCCAACAATCTGAGTATCTACCATTGCTTCCCAAGAGAAGTCTTCTTCATCTACTGTCTTGGATTTTGTAACCTATGGTGAGTTATGTTTCTCTTGCTGGTCTCCACATTTTATTATTACCTTTGGCTTTTAATATTTGGACTGGATTCCTTAAGTTGGTGAATGCATAGATTAGCATTTTGTCATCTTTGCAATAATGGCCATTATTGTTCTTTTAAAATTCTACTCATTTCTCGGTGTCACTTCCGATATGTTGGTGCACTGAATTGATTTTTTCATATTGCTTTGAGCTCCTGCTTGCTTTTCTGGTTTTCTTTCTCACTTATTAAGAGTTCATGATCTCTGCTTGGTTATATTTAAGTTGCTCACTTCTAGCGAATTTTGGAGATCAGTCACTTCCAGATCAGACTTGCATTTACCCGTTTTGCAAGGCATGTTCTAGCTCTTGTGTTACTGACTGAAGAATAAGTCACGGTAAGTTTCTTTCCTCTGCTAACACAAGTATATGTTGTTCTTCAAACTATAACAACCTCTTCAGAGTGTTTGCTTTCCATGCCCCAAATTTAGGTCCACAGGAGAAATTTCTCTCGCCTGTTTTCTTTTTTCTGTGCATGGGCCTCACTTTTTCTGTATCTCTGTGTCTTGTAATTTGCTTATTTTTGAGGATAACTTGACATTTTAGATAACTTATGTATCAGTACTTTTGTCTTTTACTGATTTGTTCCAATAATTGAATCAGCTTTAGTTCCCATCAAATATTTACTATTATTATTAATAATAATCTTTATTTCCTTCAATATTGATTTCTTTAGGTATAGAATTATTGTTATGGAATTGTGACCTGCAACATCACAATTTAAAAAGTACAGTTTATGAATCTTCTAGATTTTTGTATTTACAAAACATGACTGATTTCACATATTTCTTCATTTACTGTAGTTTAAAATGTGCACCTTTCCGTCTGCTTCTTTTATGAGGAAGTGTGTTTTGGTTTTCTTTTGCTATTCACATTATTCTGCCCATGTATTTGTGATGTCATTGATTCTCCAGGCTGGAATGCTTCTTCTAGCTATATTACCAGTTTTCTCCTTTGAAATTATTTAGCTGGCAAAAAGTGAAGTCCTTGAGGTTCAATCTCAGTGAAATTGTATTTTATACATATGTGATGATAGTTTCCATTTCATTTACTTGATTGCTCGGTGCACGATAAGAAATTTATTATGATCCCAATTGATGCTTTATTGGTCTTGAGTACACAGCAATCATTCTACCCATCAAAAATATCACCAGAGCCGATTTTATTTTGCACCACAGCCAAATATCCTCAAACCTCATATATATTTAAAAGGATCTTGGAGAGTAGAATTTTCTCAGTCCCCTACTACCAGTGTTTTTCCTCTTGGGACTCTTTGGGGTTGGAAACATCAAGACACTTCAGAAAATTTACTCTCAACACCCTACATCTTAAAAATGAATCTGCTTTTGTGGAATCGGCATTTGCATGGAGCTCTCCTGCCAGTCCGTCCTAGGTACAGAGTTTGGAGGATGACTTTCTCTAGCCCTTCCAATGATCATCAGCCTTTTTTTTTTTTTTGCACTGGGAATCAAACTCAGAACCTTGAGCTTGGCAGGCAGATGTTTGACCTGCTGAGCTATAACCCCAGTGGGTCATCTGCTTTGCACATCAATTCCAAGCATGTGGTATGGGTGCTATTAATTGACATTAACATCAAAGGTACAAACAAGCAAAAGGCTTTGCAGAAGCAGAAGGAATATAGTGCAATGCAAATAGAAATATCAATTTGCATATTTTCTCTTTATTCTGTACTTGTTCCAATCTCTGGAATGTGGAACACCAAGTCAGATGTTCTCAGTAGAGTTTATCCAGAGTTCTTTTAGCAATGCAATACTTTTTGGAGGATTTGGCCCATTTGCTCTGAAGTATGCATATTTTCAAAGTCTTAAGAATCAACTAAGAACATTTATGTTTGGTCACCAAAATGAGAGCTTTTTTCTGTTACTCTACTCTCACTGAGTATTATTAGTGGAAGAGAACAAGCATTATTTAAAGACCAATAAGAATCTTTGTTTCTGCAGGTTGTAAATATAATTATTGATTTACTTGTTATTTGAAAACAAGCTGTAATTGGCAGTCAGATCCTGGAGTAGAGAAGGGAGATGGATCAGCTGGGGGAATTGCCCCAAGTTTGCTGAGGTTTCTGGTTTGGGACATGAAAATATGCTGCTTATTTTGGTGGCTTATGGAGGTTTGCAGCCAAAACAGAATAGCACAACATGGCCAGGAGTACCACCTTAAAAGCAAATGATTTTGTGCTATCTGAAAGGGTTGTTTTGCATTAACTCTTCAAGCACAATAAGGTCATATTGTCTGTGGTAGCAAATTGTTGTGCCCTTTATATAAACCTAAATCCTAATGTCAGCACTGTTATAACAAACTGCCTTTGTTAGAGATTCTCTGTGAGAACATCTTGAAGCCAGGTACCGAAACATCATAACACAGGTTTCATAACTTGAGTATTTGCATATTAAAGCCCTCAATTTTCATTGGAAAAGTTCACAGGTAGAATTCAAAACTTGTTTTTTTTTAATAAATGCCTTTGAGAGGGAAAAGTATATATTTGTACTTAAAGCTCCATATCTGTGCTCAACTTTTGAAGCAAAATAAAAGCAGAGGAGATCAGTTAGAGGAGTCAGTTTAGCAAAGGAGGAGTCGAGCTTGTGGAACTGATTTCCAAGTTTAACTCCAAACCAGATGCATTTTCTTACTTTCTCTAGACCATCATTTTGTCTCAGGAAGACATACAGGGGATGGTTTCGGAGACATGATATACACTGTTTTTGTCATTCTGTTTCACAAATCGATTGGTTTAGAGTATAGTAATAAAGTACATAATTCATAAGATACTATAAAAATTATAAAATCATATAGCAGAATTTAATTACTGTGAAATTATACTTTAAAATCATTTTATGTTCCTATGACATTTTCCTGTGCATGCAGTGAAAAATAAGTTTCCCTGAAATTAAATCCTGCAGTTGAGGTTAAGGTGAAATAACTACCGGAAGATCTATATGACCATCAGCCTGGGTTGAGAATGGGCAGAATGGACAGCACCATGAAAGGAGGAAACATGAAATGAGGGGCAATACGAAATATACCAGAGCCCTGCTCTAACCTTTGCAATGTGTGCCTCAACTCTGTAACTGACCGCAGCACAATTTGGAACATACTAGCATGTAAGATCTGTGAGAGACAAGTTTTACTTTTACATTCCCCACAATTTAAAAAGCACTTGCCATTAACAGATAATCAAAAGGGGTTTAATGGATTAATCATTCATGCCTTTTTAAGGTGTCATAGAAGATAAGTGTTTCTCACATTCTATGAAAGAGACAGATTGGTTTTTAGCGGGAACTATGTAAATTATGTTTCCTTTTTCCACTCGCATCCTTTAGTTTCTACATATACTTCCTATGGATTCTTTCCCAATTTCAAATACCTTCAGTCAGTTTTCAGACCCCTGCCATTCCACACTCCACACGCCTCTTCTTCCACCTGGGTGAAACTATTTCATTTACATATACGGTTTCACCATATTTCATTGTTCCAAAGGCAAGTGTTTCATTAAGAAGCAATTAATCAGCTCTGGCCAGATGTCTGTCTGCCTTATCATGGTCAAGTCGTCCTTGTGACTAGCTGGCATAAAAGTACGTCTAGCTCGCTGATGGCATGGCCAGACTTGTTCCAAACATTTTCAATTTCCTTACTTGGAAAACTATTTTGACCATGTTTGTTTGTTATTGGTTATTAGTAAATATGTCCAATTTAGTGTCATTTACAGTACAAATGTAAGGAGCAAAACTTCTTTCACAAATGTTAAAACTATCCAAATAATCAATGGATGCTTACTTAAGAAGACCAATGCATTCATTTAGAAGTTCATTTAGAAATATTAGAGATCCCTTTTTACTCAATTCGATGTATCTGGTGAAATTAAAGTTACAATCTTGATTTTTTTTCAGTCAGGTTTCAATTTCCATGTCTCACTTTTGATCAATATTTGGAATCTTAGTGTGACTCTGTTTGGTAGTAAGTAAAAATATTTTCCCTTTTCATTTTATTATTTGGTAATATATTTCAAAAAAGCTATTTCTTCTATTTTCTTCTCTTTCACTGAAGAACAAGCAAGACTTCCATCCTGATTAGTCAAACCCTGAAGATTGTCATTGCAGAGAAAATGCTGCAGAGGCGCACAACACCCCAGCAGAAAGGAGTCAGGACTAGGGAAGAGTCACAACAGCAGGGATCTGTGCTCCGGGGCTGACACCAAAGAGAGCATTGGCACCCATAGGAGGTTCATTAGATAGAATATAATATACGAATTTCTGGGGGAAATGGTACCTAAGGCATAAAAAGATGAAAAGTAACTAGGAATAGGTAACACGTATGGCCTGGAAGAAAACACCAACTATTCCAGGAAGAGAGACCAGGAAATGGGGAGGTGCAGAAGTCAGAAAGAGCTTGGAAGTTTAGAGAAAGTGAAATAATTAATCAGCACCATGCAGCTGTGTGTGTGTGGGGGGGCTTGCACAGTGTTGAGGGGTCAAAGAAATAAGAGAACAACACAGATTCTACCACAGCAAAGTTCTTCAAAATCTTTTAAATTATTGCAAAAAAAGATGAAGAAGACCTCAGTCAACACTGAAACCTGAAAATCACCACAAAGCTATTTGTTTGCCAGGGAGACAAGTAGCCTGCATTGTTGCTGAGGAAGAATGGTGCATACTTATATTTCCAGGGTTTTCTTTTTTGCTGTGACTTAATTCCACATATTCCTTGATGTCCCTTTACAAGTCACATCTCTCACAAAGGCTTCCTTTGCATTCACCAGGTGAATACATTTTCTTCTCCTTATGAATCTGCATAACAGTATTTTCTTTCAAATACTGTACTATTTGGAAATCTGTCTCAACAGACAGATATATAGAGAGTTAACTTCCCCCTCTACACCATAATTTAGACAATTATTTGAGCACTCTGTGTAACACAGATTTAAAAATTGTTAAACTAAAAAAAAATTATTGATCACAATAGAAAGTTAGCAAAATTCTAGTGATACAGTTTTTCAGAAATCTTTGGTCATAATAACAAGGAAAAATGAGAGGAATTATTTTCCAAACTTTTAACCCTGCATGAGAGGGCAAGGTCACCCATTCAGCCAATATTTTTCTTGTCACTTCCAAAATCTCAATTTAGATGATGCTCCTGAAACTGCAATTTAGAAAATTTTCCACTGAAGAAGCACACACTCAACCACTCATGGAGAAATTGAAGCCAGCAACAATATCTGTGTAGGGGAATCAATCGTAGAACAGTTTCAAATGGGGTTAATAATGAGTTCGGGGCAGGATTTCTTTCTCAGGGCAGTGTGCTCAGCCAGTGTTTGAATCCATGCCTCTGAACTGAATACGTTGGTTTCATGTAATGGAGTCCACTGTGTGAAAATCAATCCCCTGCTTTGGTTTTGTTGTATAACTGAACACCGACATCCATGATGACAGTGATCAGCAGAGTTGACTTCCCTTATTACTTCTCCAAACATAATGTGCCTTTGTAAGACAGCTGTAGTTGAAAGTTTTACTGTTTACAGATGTTTCTGTGTTCACTCAGAGCCATGAGCTACATATTCTAATTTTTCCACTTAGCAGATGAGGAAACCGTCTTCCAAATGTTGTGTTCAGCACTTAGAGCTTTGCTCTGTATTCTTCAGAATCTTGGCCACATGTGTTTAAAAGGGCCTCATTGTCTGGCTTGGGCTTGGTTTTGTGCTCACCTCTTAAAAACAAACTGCCTGACTGGTTTCACTGACAGTTTTTCATTAATGAAAATTTTAACAAAAGACTAGGAATTTTCTCCGTAATTAGAATCTCTAGAATTTAAGTTTTATTTTGCAAAAGGATTTAAAATGTGAAACATTGGAAGCAGAGAAGGAAAATCTTCATGTCAAAGTTTAAACCATAATGTTAAAAATAGAGGCTCACTTTACAGGGCAACATTTACAATAAATCACTTTATTCCACCTATAAATATATTTGCTAACTAATAGCTTAATACTTTACTGGTAAAAGTCATTTGATAAATTCTATGTTTTATTCTGACTGCATTAGACAATATTCTTTTCAAACTGAAGTGGTCCTCTATGGAATAAGTTCAATAAAGTATTTTACGCATATTCTTAGAACAATAATAAAAGTAGCTCATTAGGAAAAAGGACTGAAACTACCTACATAATTTTTATGTTCTGCACTTTGAATTTTCAAATTAAACATGCCCCATCTTCCCTCTTGGCGTCTCGATTTGGATATGGGGGCTGAAACTTCGCCTTCAGTGCTTCAGCACCACACTCGCACAGGGACGCAGGCAGGAGATGCCGGGTTTCCGTGAGCGAGAGAGCAGATGTGTGGGGGATGGTTTCCCTGCGCCACCTGCACCGAGGCTGCTTCCTCAGAACCGTAGGGACAAACGATTTTCAAGGTCTCTGGGGTCTGGAGACCGCAGTGGACACTCATGGAAATGGCCGGTTTCCTCCACTTTTCACAAAAAGAAACTGCTGCTAGAATGGTTTGTCGAAGCAAAGCAGACACAATAAGAATTGAAAGGAGACTGGCATGTTGTAATCTTATGGCCACAGATACACTGTAACCTGACTCAAGAGTGTGATTTTGGTCTTTCTGTATTTTGGTCTACGATAAAGCTCACTCTGAGGAAAACCTGACACCAGAAAGAATGAACAGAGGATCCCTATATTACACATACTTTATCTTTTGAGTAATAACTTGATAAGGAAACAGCCTGTGAAGATCTTCTTGCTGAGACTTATTTAATTAGCTCTGTGGGTACTCAGTATTCATGCATTTAGTCTGGATAATAACTTTCTTGCTGTTTTTTAAATATTCAGATGAAGTTCCCCCTTCATCTACTGTCTAGTAAGCATGCTTTTAAGGCTAAGATCACAATACTCAAAATTAGTTTTCCTTTTCTTGAAAATTTTAAAGGAAATATTAATACTGTTACATTACAGATGCTCTTGTTTTGATTTATGTGTAAAACTACTTAAGCATGAAATCTTGCCTTTCATTTGCAGTTGTTCTGTGTATTTATGGGGTACAGAAGTGATATGATTATTATGATTTTAAATTTTTACATGCATTTTTATATAAAACTTTTAATTCAGCTTGAGCTAATTCTAGTAATATTATTTTCAGGAATTTAATATGTTTTTAAAATAACATCTTTAGTTGTTATTTTATTTCTTCATGCAGTTTATGAAGCTGGTTATTTATTTTTGTCTTGTTTCTTTGAGCTCATTATGTTGCTCTTGATCTTATTCTTTTGAACCCTCAGTTGAAGTAGATACAATTGATAGACAGATATGGAAGTAAGCAAAATATTTCAGCTACATACATTATGAAAATGTCAAAGTTTTGTCTTTTATACAGATTTATCATAGTGCATTTCACATGCTGTATTACTCACTAAAGAAAACAATGTAGTGTTTCTTATTATATGAATAGATTTCTTAAGCTTTCGCTGTAACCTAGTTGTAGTACATTTTGAAAACCTTCCACAAAACTTCCATAATGATTAATTATCATTCTTTAATCCTCCTTCTTCTTGAGGTTATAATACCTAAAAGTTGATCATGTACTCTATACTTTCATGACTTTGGCTTGTACATATTTTGATAAAGAAAAGTGGAACCAAATAGTATATGTTACCTATTTCTGGCTTATTTAATTTAGCATAATAGTTTCAATGTCCATACATGTTATAACACACATCAAGTATTTCATTCTTTAGTTGACAAATAATATTCCACACTCTAGGTATCTATGATATTTTATTATTTTGGCTTAAATTTTCATGTTTTTATGATTTCTTTTTCAATAAAAAGTTGTTCACAATTATACTTTTTAGTTTGCAGTCATATGATTTAAATAATTAAACTCTCTTGTAAATAAACTTAATCACATGCACAGTATTTGATTACATGGAAGAATTTTTTGCTCTGTTCCATGTATGTAAATCTCATTGACCAAAACTTTACATAAAAACATTTTTTATTCTTCAATAAAAGTATGAAAACTGAGCTTCAGGTAGCAGCTATTCCAGAACTATGTGCTCCAGGTGGAAAATTAACTCATGTGGAAGGCCAGTCACCCTTATCCAATTAGAAACACTAAAGCTAGATAAAAAGCAAACAGAATTGTGCAAATGTAACCTTACATCTACGTCTTACATGACAATTAACACTTTTATTAAAATAACATTTTATTTTATTAACATATTTAACATTTGTTTCTTTGGAAGCATTACCCTCCAAGGCAACATATATAACATACCACTGTCATCAGCGAAAGACACCCTGAAATTGTTTGGGTTACCTATAGCATCAATTTGATTTCTTCACATGGGCATAAATACAACATAGCCACGAGGTACACCCGTGCTCTGTTGAATATTTCCACTGCTCAGCAGATAGGAAATGTGATTGGAAGACACAGTGAATGTTTAAACTTTTAGAAAATTATTACAGCAAAAGACATGATGACCTGAATCCCCCTGCAATGCTTATGCATGCCTTATATAAGCTTTTGTAAGGCTATTTATTGTTGAAGGTGAAATTTAGTTTCCTGTTTCAACATTCATGTGTTGCTTTCTACCTGATGAATGCAAGTAATTTTGTTGTTCTGAGATGATAATCATTTGTAACTATTTTGATTCAATATGGGGAAGCAAAGATTCTGTTTCACTAGGTAAGATACTAAATGTTGAAAAAACAAGTTACCTGTAGCCCGGCTCATTCTGGGTAACAAGATATTGCAGTTATACAGTTTCATACAATATAAAGACCTGAATCAATCTATAAGTGTGCCCTTATGTTTCTACCATAGACATCATCATTATTATGGTTTGTAAGCAGGAAATTTTGATAAACCCAACTTCAACTTCCTTTCTTAAGACAAATTTTTGAGAGTTGCAGATTGGTCCCAAAGCCTCCCACACTGTGGGCAAATTCTTTACTGCAGAACTGCACAGCTCTCCTTCAGTGATCTCTTACTTTCTCCTGACACTGAGGACTGAAAAGCGGCCTCTGCACCAAGTTACACCATCATTCCTATTTGTTTTTATTTTGTTTTATTCCAAGACAGAACCTTGCTAAGCTGTATGTTGCCAAGACTAGGCTTGGACTTGCACATTTCTGCCTCATGCTTTCAGAATGCTGCTCACCAACATTGCTGGCCCATTAACTCCTTGGTTGAGTTTATTCCTAAGTATGTTATTTTTATTTATGATACAGGAAATGAGACTGTTTTTCTGATTTTTTGTTGGATAGATCTTTATTGGTGTACACCAATGTAAATGAGTTTTAAATGTTTTTTTTTTATCCTGTAAATTTAACAAGTTTCTTTTTTTGTTAATAAATAGCTTGTTTGTAGAAGAGGGGCAAACTTTAGAACATAAAAGATTGTGTCATCTATAGTAAGGAAGAGTTTTATTTCTTCCTTTTCAATTTTCATGCTTCTGATTTGCTTTTCTTGTCCTCTTAATTTTGCTACTTTTTGCAGCACTGCATGCAGTACCGGTGGTGAGAGCGGGCACCTTTTTCATACCAGATTTTCAGAAATAGGTTCCAATTCTTTTTTACTGATTTTAAGTTCACTGTGTATATCTAATAAATGGTCTTAATTTGCTCAGGGTATTCCCTTACACATCTAGGCTGGTGAAAATTTTTCATAACAGGATGCTAACTTTGTCCACTTCTTTTTCTCTACCTATTATGATGATCAGTGGGTTTATCTTTCATTGTGTTCATGTTGCTATTTTGTAGACTTCATATGTTAAAACAAACTTGCATCCTAAGAGATAAATACAGCTTGGTTCCAATGTACTATATTTTAGCAGTGTTTTTTGATTCAGTTTTGGAAGTAAGTTTTTGAGGATGTTTCCATCTGTATAAATCAGGAATGCTGGTGTGTAACTTTGTTTTTCTTAAGATGTTTTTCTTGACTTTGATACTGGCACAAAGTAGATACATATGCCAAAGGAAAAGAGTAGAGTCTATAAGTAAACTCAGCATAAAGTTAACTCGCTTTCAACATGAGCATCCAAAACCCCAAAAATAATGAGTGGAGAAAGCATAATCTGTTCAATAACTGATATTAGAAAAAGTGGATATACATTTGAAATAAATAAAACTCAATCAAAGTACCCTATGTGAAAGTCAATTCAAACATATGCAGAATTGAACTGTAAATCTTGAAGGTGTAAAATTTCTAGAAAAACTGAAAAATTCTTTGACATTGACTTTTTGGATACAACATCAAAAGCTTAGGGAATAAAGCAGGGAAAACCATGCCTAAATCAAACTAACAGTGTTCTGCACAGCAGAGAATGTAACCAACAAAATTAGAAAGCAGTCCACTGACTGGGAGAAAGTATTTACAAGACACATATTGGATAAAAATTTCCTAACCAAAATGTATAAGGAACTCTTTCTCTCTCTCTCACACACACACATACACACACACACACACATGCATAAACAGAAAAACCTAAATAACCTACTTTTAAAAAGGGTAAAGAATATGAAAAACATTTTCCAAAAGGGAAATAAAAAATGCAAAGCTGGTGTATGAAAACGGGCTTCACATAATTAATCATCATAGAAATGCAAATCGAAGCCCCAGCATGATTTTGTCTCAGATGCAGTAGGGTGCTTATTATTAAAAACAATAAGAGATAATGAGAATTGACCAGCTGCAAAGAAAAGCGAACCCTCTTACACTCTTGCTGAAGGTACAAATTCCTATGGCCATTAGGGGCCCTGTGATCCCCATTCAGAGTGAATGCCTATGATCAATTGAATCTGCACCTTCTAGAGATATTCATGCTCCTGAATTTACAGCATTCTTGCAATAGCCACAATGCTCAAACAGTATAGAGGTTTGTCAATGGATGAATGAAGAAATGTTTTATACGTATCATACACATGATAGTCACAGTTAAAGGACACCAACATTTGCAACAATATGAATTCACATAGAGAATGCTATGCTAATTGATGTAAACCAAACACCAAAAACAACAACAGCATCATGCATGACCTTTCTGATTCTGAGTATTTGACTTTGGAAAATAATTCTCATCACATGAGCCAGGTCATGCATGACATCCAGGTTTGGGAGGAGTAGGAGAGGGAGACGTCAGTCTAAGTATACAAAGGTGCAGCTATGGAGGATGAATGTCCAGAAGTCTATCGTAGAGTGTAATGGAAATAACTGATAATACTGTGTTTTGTACAGAAAATTGTCAAGAGACTAGATCTTACTTTTCACTGGGTCAACGTATTTCAAGGTTTTATATCTTACATATATATAATAAAAATAGAAACTATATCATACACAAATATTCAAACAGGCACAATCTAATCTTATAATAATTCGATCATTCTTTTTTCATTTAATGTGCATTTATTGATAATCAAAATCAAATTTAAGCTAACATGCCAAAGTTGAAGTCAGTTGTCTTGTAAAATTCTTCTAGATAAAAGCACAGTGACAAGTCAGGATGCACCATATTCTCCTAAAGTATGCAAAACAAGGCTGTGTGGCATCTCCTTCTGAACAGAAGGAATAGCACAGAATTTTGAAACTTCCACCAGCCTTATGAAAAATTGCATTCAAAATCTCAAGAGACAAACTCAGAGCCACTCTCAATTTGTTTCATTTCATTTAAATGTGCATAAAATTGTTTCTATGTAGTTCTCAAACACAAAAACATATAAGATTTACTCTGTGCCTCAATATCTACAGACAAGATTACATCTATAACTTATATATGTCTACCCCTATATCTTTAATGTCTCACGGAAAATAGACTCCAGATGCCTTGTTTTAGAGAATAAAGGGTGTGTGTGAGAGAAAGAGACAGAGAGAGATAGAGACAAAAAGACAGAGAGGACATCTACAGGAAGTCCTCCTTTATTCCATCATAAAAAAATCACAATTTGGTAATATTTGTAAGTTTTCAATAGACATATATTCCCACGATCTAGAAGTAATCAGTCTGGCTGCTCATATGGCATATATTCTAGTTATTCAAATCTAGGGAAAAAATTAGACTACAAGACATCCAAATACTGTTTCAAGCATAGAATACCCTATTCTGTTGAGAAGTCCTCATAACCTACCCAAGTGATAGCATCAGTCCTTCTCTTATATCAAGTTAGTCAGATTTGAAATAATGTGCATAATTTATTTGTTATGTAAGCCAAGGTCCAGTTTTAAAAGTAAGGGAAAAAATAAAGTTGGTACTTATTCTTCAAATTATGCCTTAGCTCCATGTTTTAATACATAAATATAGGAAGGTTCTATTTTAAAGTATTTCTAGTACATTGTGGTTTATAGCAATTAGTATCAGGTGAGCTAGAACATCTGAGTCATTAGAATGAGATTGACATGTTACTCTATATGACAGGGAAGAAGATTCACAAGTGTTCTCAAATCTGATCCCATTTAAAGATTCTATAGAGTGGTAGGAATATTTTAAGAGTAGTCATTCAGGGAGTAGTTTTAGAAATCACTCAGAAGAGGGTGGGTTTTTGCCCCTGAGTTAAGTACATATATGGCTTTTCTGGCATAGAGCATGAGTCTTTTGTATCCCTCCAATGTCATTTCTTTTGATTTGACCAAATCTTTCAACTGATGGCCATAAAACTACAATCAACAGCATCATGAATTTTTTGGTGGCTTTAAAGCTGTGGGTAAACAAAATTCTAGATTTTTTTTCCTTCAAAGTTGTATTTTCTACAACACCTGCATGTGGGCGCAGCAGGAGATGGCCTTTCACAGTACAATCTGTCTCAGTACAAGAAAGGCCATTTGTCAAATGCAGTTTTTCAAAAGCAGTGCTAAAGAACTCTGCTCTCTGGGAACCAGTGCATAATTGTGGGATTGTGAGCAAAGTCTGGAACATCTTTAACCAAAGACATAATCACATACATGTGATTGCATAGATAGATTGAGAACAAAACACTGACCTTTCTAGGAATGGGGAAGTACTTTTGCAAGGTAATATATGGCTTGTGGTGGTTTTCCCATGTCAGGCTCACACGGTTATCAAGAGACCCAGAGTTAAGTGTAGATGTACCATTTATAGATATATTATTCATATTCTAAAGAAGTCAAACATATTTTTGTTTCTCCTTAGCATATCAATTTTTCTTATATCCAAATTTAAACTCTCTACTATGAGCATCTTGCAATCGTTTGTGTGCTCATCTGAAGATGAATATTCAGGCCACATTTCCCTCCAGGACTTTTTTTTGATGTGATTTTCATTACAGTGATGTGATTGGTTATCAGCTCATAGAGTATAAAATCTTGTCACTGCAAGATGTCCCCAACAAACAGGAGACAGAGACGCACTTTTTCAATCATTGTAGTTGGCTTTTGTTTATATATTTAATTACTTCACTTTTAATCTCATCCCATTGTGTGTGTGTGTGTGTGTGTGTGTGTGTGTGCGTCTTTATGTCAATACTACTGACCTCTATTTCAATGGAAAGGAAATTCAGAATATTTATGGACCTATATGGCTAAAGATTTTCCTCCACGTTCCTTATGGAACAATAAATGCCTTCGTCTTTAACACAGACCTGTTAGTGATAAACTGTCAAAAATGAAAGTTCCTCTAAAGAATGCCAGGCCATCTATTTGCAGAAATAAAAATGATCACCATTCATTGCTAAACAGGTAAACTAGCATTCTTTAAGACTATATAATCTGGAGCAGCTCCCAAGTAGGAGCTCTGTCCAAGTATTTACCTTATTGTTTCCTCAACTGGGATAACAGCCATCTGTTCCCATTTCCTGTCTTCTGTGCTCTTCCCAGAATGAATTTAACCAAAATTGTTTGATGTAAAGGAATATTCTCCATATTTATACAAAGTTCGGGAAATTACACCTGTCGGCGTGGTAGATCTTACAATGAAGTCACAGTTCACTCATTGACATGTTCTGTCCTTTCCCTTTCCCGAGGGTTATCAGAAGCATTGGTGCTAGTCATAGTCTCAGGAATATGGATGACCACGGGCCACTCTCCCACATCAGCCTCTTCAATAATCTCAACTTCACCAGAGCCTGACTTTCATCTCTGAGACTTCCTGTCTAGCAGGGAGAACATGCAGTGCATTCGGGAGGTGGGCAATGCGGAAAATTGGATGTTTGTTCTTTGTTGTGTGTCCTATTTATTTTTCCTTAATCATTTTCCTCTTAATCATTTTTAATGGCTGTTCATGTTCTCTCTGGCTCCTCTGGGGTTCTCTCCTTGTCTAATGTCCGTTGTGGAGAAAGTATATGTGTTTCGCAGCTGTGTTTCTCATCTTTATGTCAAAAACTTCAAAATTATCTGTTTGACATACAGTTCCCTGAACTACAAATCTATTCTGTTTCTCAGAATTGTATTTGATTATAAATAACAGAAACTCTTATTATGAACTAAAAAGTAGGCATTTCTTCTCTTATATAAGTAGAACTAGCATGAGCTATGGAAAAGCTACTTAATGATAATTTTAGAATTTTGGTCTATATTTATTTCACGCTCTGCCTGCATTAAAACACAGGTCATTATTATTATAATGGTTGTTTTTTGGTCAAGTGTCAGTTGACACAGATCAGACTATAGAATAAAGGAACTAACCGAATGCAGACACGTTTTTCTCCTAACATTATGGTCTCCCCACATTGTCATCATAATCAAAGTTTCCCTGTTAAATGACGACCATTATTTTTCGACAGATACTTAACCACACAGGGATCTCAAGCTGTGAATGAAGTCACCAAAATAAATAAGTTAGTTCAACATAAAATTAGACTGGAAATAAATTAAAATGCTAGAGGAAGTATTTACCTCTTAATTTCAGCCGGAAGCATATTTTATCCATAGATCTACATTAGATTTTCAACCGAGAAGAGGCCAATAGGCACAGTTAGCCAACAGAAACACGGCCAATTGTGACTAAGACGTGCCTTGTTCCATACACCCTGCTCCTGCCAGCCAACAGTGATCTAAGAGCTAATCCTCTGCACTGGAAAATCTGCAGATAGATGCAAATGCCTCACTCTTTAAAGGTTTTTCTGGGCATCTTTGAAATAGTTAAGCAAGTATTTAAAGTATATTTTCTCTGCTTTGTTCGCCTGCTTGTGTATGTCTGTCCCTATAGGGTCTGATTCCTTTAAAACCTCAGAAATGCATCCGTTATCTATTACTACCGTTCGGTCACTCTCACCATATAAAATGTATTACTTGACATGGAACAGCTTTATGCTCTTTATTCTTTATTTTGTGAGGCTGCTCAGGGTGCCATGACAAAAGAGAATGGATTGTGTGGCTTAAAGACAGGATGTATTTTCTCATATATCTGAAATTTGCTAAGTCCAAGGTGTGTAGAGTGACTAGACTACAAAAAAGTCCTCTTTCTGATTCGTAGAATACCTTATTTTTCATCATTCACACATGGGGGCTGAGGGTGAGAGATCAAGCCGTCTGTACCATCCCCACCGGAGGGCTCACTCTCTTGAACTCCTTTAACTCCAATCCGCTCTCCAGGTGTCCCCTACACATCCAGTCCTACAGGGCAGCAGGAGCCTCCTGCATGTGAATTTTTGTTGGGGTTGCAATGAACCATTCAGTCCATAATATCCCACTCTGCTGTTTTGGTTATTCTGATCAATCCCATGAGACATACTGTAAAGAGGGAAGTTATCTTACTGGTTTTATGCCTTGTCATTATTTTATACTTTATTGAAAAACTGGAAAATACAAAATGGTATGTTTTTTCTAACTCTGTAAGTTGTATGTGTTGTTAAAACCTTCAGGTTTACAGCAGCATTCCATTCCATTTTTCTAAGTGCTTCTTTCAAGCCATACATATCCTCCTAACTCAGGACATGCCACATAGTTCATGTGCTGAGGATACACGCTGTCTTAGCCCCTTTGTCATGGGGTACAATATTAGACACCCCAATGTAAAGGGCAGCCGGTTTGTTCTGGCTGATGGTTACGATTGAGCGTCCGTGGGCTCCAGCACAGAAACGCATGGCGGAGGGGCGCAGAGGAGAGAAGCAGTCCAGGTCACTGGGCCTGGCAGGGAGAGACAGGGAAGGCCAAGGGGAGAGATGAACTCGGCCAGGCGTCTGCGCCCCCAGGGACCTGCCTCTGGAGACCAGAGCCCATCTCATACTAGGAAGCAGTTCCTGCTTCCGCGTGACCCAGTCACCTCCCCAGAGTCCCATCTAAGGTCAAAAGTGCCATGGGGGGCCATTGATGACTTAGGTTCTGACTCATGTAGTTCATTTTAATATACAGTGGTGCCTTGGTTCACGAACTGAATTCCTCCCACCATGCTGGGAAAGACGACCAGGGTCCTGTCTGCGAACAGAAGCCAAATTTTGTTGACTGCTTCTTTGTGAACTGAACTGTGAACATTTTTAATATGCACTTTGTTGTTCATGCACATATGTGTATATTATTCATAGTAATGATGAGGATGAAGACATTTTATTCTAATCCTTGAGAGAGTTGACCGCTTTCTTTCATTATATAGGCAAATTGACATGTTTTATATGTAACATATGTATAGTTTGTATTTACATGTTATTTATCTTTATATTTCACCTCTGAAGTGTTGAAAGAAGTGGGATATAAAGAAATTTCATTTTCCTAAAAGTCAGCTTGATGCTTATACTTCAAAATGCCAACACTACACTGACATTCAGATATTATAAAAATTTGGATGCTACTGTTAGACCAATAAATAAAACATGATAGGAAAAATTGTTTATCTTTTTATACCCACAGAGCTGATGACTTTCGATTTAGAGATTTATTCACAGTATTTTATTTAAATACATGACTATTCTTCAAGTAGTGTAAGATCTGATTATTGACCTTGAGCTTCTCAAAACAGAGCTACAGAGATAGTCAGGACTGAGACTGCGAAAGGACAGAGAGAAACGCAAATGGATTGTGTAGATATGTGTTACGGATCTATAATATAATATGACATTACTATTCAGCAAAGTGCTTATCATTATGCTGAATTTTACATCTGTGCAAATCAAGGATGAGACAAGTAAACTAAATCGTCAATAGAGTTGTTAAGTGGTAGCTCCGAAAATCATATATCAGTAAATGATTACTATTTTAAAAGTACAAAAGGTGTCTCCTGCTAGAGGCCCTGGGAGAATAAAGAAAATGATAGCTAAATGGGAATGAACATGAATAAATTTTACATTTATATACTTTACATCAGGAAAATAAAATATTTTATATTTCAGCCACATTTTTGTGAAACAATTTAAGCAAACAGTTTGAAAGGCATATAAAATGATTGGAGACACTGGGGGTTTCACTTTAGTCAAACTAAGCATAAGACAACTAGGAAATGTTTAGATAAATAAATAAATGAATATAAAATTAAGCTTGTCTTTGGTTGTAATACATTTTAAAAATTTTTATTTGAAAGAGAAAAATACTAATAAAACAAAAACAATGAAGACAAAGATCAAACAACAAAAATGATACGGGACCTCGAAACAAAATGATAGGAATTAACAGTGGTTGCAATACTACTACTGTTACTTTCAACGAAGCTGCTCAGTCGACCAGATGTAAGAAGGTAAGATTGCGCAAAAAGTCCGTTGATGGTTTACTGAAAATACCAATTTCAAATCATTAAAATGTTGAATTTTAATGAGAATTAATCAACACAAAGATATATATGATACATACAAATACATACTGTACACATATATATGTTCATTTGTTGTATATAATTTTTCTGTTGTGCCACAAAATGAGAGTATTCTTACAGATTATGGAGTTTATCAAAAAATAGTGTAAACCCTAATTGACTACAATTAGCCAATGATAGTGTACCACGTGGAAAGAATTATTAATAATTGCTTTGCTTCATAAAATGTAGCGAATATTTTGAATTCCATGGCTTTGTTATCATGCTAATTTCTTGACATAACTGACCTTTTTGGAAGCCAAGAAATCAAGACCGTAAGTTGCTAATGAGAAAAATCAAGAGTTTATCCTTCCAAGTCTATAAGATATTTTAATGTACATAATATTTAGTGAGAGCAAAACCATTTTCTTAAGAGACTCTCATTGAAGAAAAGTGGAAATAAAAACTCACTGATTTATATTTCTAAGAATTGAGTGGGTCACAGTAAGAATCAATAGTTACTAAAACCATTTGATTAAATGATAAAAGAAAATTATAATGGACAGAATAGGCTGAGCATATGAAAATTCACTGATAAATAATTACATTACTTGGAGCAGAACCAGACATGTCTGATAATATGCAGTTGTCACTACAAAATGTCATATGTGAATGATCTTTGACAATAATTTGCTCATGAATTGGAATCATATTTCTAGAAATCCATTAGGAGCAATAATTCTTTGAACTCACGACTCAGTATACACACTCTGAATATAATCAAGATACTTAAACATAGACTATATACTAACCCATGTCATGGGATTACTATTAACTTATTAAGTTAGTAATTACAATATTATAAATTCTGAAGTATTACTGATCAAATCATATTATACCTGGTAATTGTTGTAAAATATTCGGTGGAGAAGAAAGTGCTGTACACAGCTGGGAAATCACAAATATAAAAACAAAGTACCAAGAAATTGGTAATTACTGAGGGTCCATTACTGTGATGGTAATTTTAGGCATTAACTGGCCTGGATGAAGGATTACCCAGGGAACTGATGGAAGATTATGGCTGAGTGTGTCATTGGGATTGTTTCCAGAGGACAACGGCACATCAGGTGGATGACTAACTGCACACAGGAGCTATCTTCAGTGTGGCAGACTCCATGTAGATTCTGAGGACCCGTAAAGCAAACTGTGATTGTCTCTTCTGGAGATGGGACACACTCTTCTTCACCCTGGAGATCAGAACTCAAGGCTGCACAGCCTCTAGCCCCAGCCTGCCCATCCTGCCCGCTCTTTGGGGTCTCAGATCTTCTGTTTCCGTCTCCCATGTTTGGAAGCTTTTGAACTTGGATGGAGCCACACTTCCTGCTTCCTACATCTCCAGCCAGCTCAGGCGAAGCTTGTTGTTGGACTTCTCAGCTCCACTGCCAGGTGAGTTTAAGTTCCTCACAAGTCTTCACTCGCACATCTCTTGGGTCTGTCTCCTTGGAGAACACTGACCAGTGCAATTTCCCTGTTTTCATTGCTCTTGCATAATTGATGATAGTGCTCAAAATCCTCATCAAAATAGAATTTTTAAGTTTAATAATTGCAGTGCCTTGGGCTCATTGGTAATTGTAGGAATTAGAAAATATATACACAGTGGGGTAGTTTTTGGAAGCTTGGTTAGAAAGACTGACTAATGGATTGAATATGAAAATTAGCATGTGTAAAGGGAGTGTCAGTTATTTTTCAGTTCCTTAAAAATATGTATGTGTTGGGCTGCAACTCAGTGGTAGAGTACTGTCTAGCACAGGTGAGGCCCTGGGTTCAGTCCCCAGTATCAGAAGAACAAACAAAAAGGCACTTACACATCAGAGTTTATGACAGTACTTTCTAAACTACTTTCCAAACTATTTTCCATGGAATATTGCTTCCACATGATGTCCTTTCATGGCAGAATTAATTTGGTAATTTCTGTGTGTCTCTCTCTTCCTCATAGGTATTCTGTGCATCAGAATATAAAACTCTGTGAAAACTCCGGGAGAAAACAAACTTGCTTAACTGTCTGAAACACAGGGCTTCCATGGAAAGACTTATTTTATTCATTTAATGCACTTTAATGTCTACTGAAACTGGTGTCCTTGAAACCTGATAGGAAAACTGATTTTGACAATAAGGGTAATACACTTTCTTTTGCATTTTTCTTTAGCCTTCAGACTTTATGAAATGGAGCTTTTATACTATATAAACAAAAGAAAAATGCCTGCACCTAAAAGGAAATGACTTTGGGGCCACATTATCAGGAATAGTCTCTTAGAAAGACCTCTGCAAAAGACGTCTGACCAGCAGCGGAAGCCCAGCCCTGTGAATCTGCAGTTTCCTCCACCCTAGGATGTTGATCTCTACAGTCACAAACCCAAGTCCTGCAGCGCTAGCAATTATAAATTACCCTCTATTCAGCTGTATTTGTACTTTGAGATTCGGTTTTAAAAGATTTTAAAGACTCTTCTCTGGGAAAATTTTAAAGCTTTATAAGAGTGAAGCATTTGCATAGAAAATCAGGCAATGACCCAAAAGCAGTTGGGTGAGTGACCCAGTTTATAAGAAAAGAAGAATGTGCTCAGTAGAAGCTCGGATTTTCTCAAGGCTGGATTAAGCAGAGCTTGTGTGTGCTTGTGTGTGGGAGAGATGGTAGAATTCAAGAATGGAGGCATTGACGGAACAGGCAGAAATTCCCAAAGATGACAATAAATAACAGACAGTAGTGAGGGGAAAACAAGAAGACAGACAGACAAACTGGTAAACAAGCAGGCAGTGGAACAGAGACACACGGCCCACAGGAATGCACATATGTGCACATATAGATTCTTATTCAGCAAGAGCAGAGACATGGTAGTGATCATTGACCTCATAGCTTGAAATATTAAAAAAGATATTCCAATAATACCACTGGTTGTCAGAGAGAGAGAGTTATTATACCTTTAGGCTCCAATATTGGGAAAACTGTGCTATCTTATTTATTGGGTTACTTAGTTATTTTATTAGTCCACGTTTGCAGTTTGTAATGTTTTTCCCTCTTGTGTGGCATTGGTACCCGTGCATAACACTTCTTAGTTCCTTTTTCATTCCCTTTCCTTCCCTTCCCCTCCCTCTCTCTCCACCTCTTAATCCCCTTCTTATTTGGGAAAGCTCTATCTCCCTATGTCTTAAGTTTTACTTTCCTTTTTATTGCAGTTTCAGTTTCTTATGTAAGAGAAAATGTGATATTTAAGATTGTGGGTCTGATTTATTCCACTTAACATTAAATTCTCAAGGTGCATGCATCTCCCTACAGATGCCTCGAATTTACCTGTGTCTATCATAGTGTGGGTGTCCATTGTGCGTGAAAACATTTTCTTTATTTGTTCATCTTTTGATGGACACGTTGGCTTCTTCCAAGATTTAGCGACCATGTGTTGTGCTGTTATAAACATGAGTGTGCCTGTATCGCTGTATTACTCTATCTTTAACTCTTTCAGGAAAATATAACTTAACTAATACATAAATAATCAAAATTAGTGTTTTCAAATTCCATTGAGAATTCTTTGCATTGTCTACAGATATGGAGACACGGATGAAAGTCTCTACTATTGTCTGTTCTTGGTCATCATTGTACACCAACTCTGTGTGCCACATGTTAAGAAGATTAAAGCTACAGGGAAAAGGAGAAGAGTGATATGTTTGGGACATATTAGCAGATTCTCTTTAAATGGCACTTATAGTAGTCCAATTCAATGTTCACATCGAAGAAAGGGAATTTAGCTCCCAGAATCCCAATTGTGACAAAAATAATGATTAGGTTCGTGATTGTCTCACTTTATTTGTTCCAGTAAAAGTTATGAAAGCCATCACAATGCCATTGTCTATGGAGGTTAGCTCTAGTCAAAGGAGCTAGAAGGGTTCCTACCTGAGTTACTTAAAGTAGTACAGAGTCCGTACTCAACACACACACACACACAGACACTGACTCAAGCATGGTGTGAACAATGTGATCGGAAACCAGGAGACAGGGGAAGCTTTGACAGACCACTCCTCCTCTCTGGCATGCTGGAACTCCAGTCTCAACTTGTGCATACACTCCAGTAATTGCCAATTGCCGGCAGTCATTGAAATAGTGCAGTTTATACATAAGTTAATCTAATGGAATGAACTCATGAGGAAAGGTCAAGAGAAAAGAACAAGAGATAATTTTGTGATCATATGTCCTTGAGACCAAAATAAGCTTAACATCACTTGAGTTGTCTTCAACATCAGTTTTCATTTTTAAAAAGGTAGAGGAGAGGATTTAAATTTCATACGATATTCAAATTTAGACACTTTAGGAATTAATGGAGCAAAAATCAGAGTTTTGAATCAATGAGTCATGTCTGAAAAAGACTTAAATGAATTAGGCTTAGTTAAGAATGCTCTGTGAATACCAGAGGCAATAGTCATTGTGAACCATGTTCCCTCTTAGTGTCTCAGTTATAGAGATGAGTAATTGGTGTTAATTGATTTATTAGCTCAAACTCAGAAGCAAGTGAAGCAGTCATACAAAAATAATTGCATCAGTAAACACAAAGGTAAACAGATCAATTTAATTACAATGCTTGACATTACCTTTAAATATTATCCATCCCCTCTGACTAAACATGAAAGAAGAAAGCAAAGAAGGAAGGAAGAAGGAAATCAATACATTTTAGGAGCAAATATATCAAAATAAACCCGTAGAATTTGCAACTCTTTATGCTATTTGGGACTGAGCCTTGATTAAAATGATGGATAGAAGTACCCAAAAAAGCACTATGGGCACATCATAAAAGCAAAACTAAAGAATAAATAAAGCTTTTTTTTAATTCTTAGGAAATGCTCCCCCTTCTATTTCTGGATGACATCCACCTCCTTCAGATTTCAATTAAAGCTTTTTCTTTACAGAATTCAGCGAATATATGTCACAAAACATACCATATGTACCTTTCCTAGGTCTCTTACATATGAATTCCTGGCTTGAGATAGAGGGAGAGCTGTGGGAAGAATATTGGCATGGTGGATACACTTGTCAACTTGAGAAGTTTAGAAGTTTAACTAACGACTTGGCTGGGAGCGGGGCTCCTCATTTTGTAAACATCCTCATCCTGTGCAAGAAGAGGGAATGGAGATTGTGTGAATGCTACACCCCCTGTGGGGAGGAGAACCTGCTTACAAGATAAGGGAGGAAAAAAGGCTTTGTCTGCCACATCTGCTTTTGCTGCTTTTGCTGTCTTCTGCTGCCTTGAACTATTGCCCTTGCATTATGCCACTCAGCCTTGGAGCCAGCTGATTATGAAATGAAACCTCCACAAACTGTGAGCTAAATAAACCTTTCCTTCTTTAATTCTGGGCATTAGGTATTTTGTCTCAGCAATGACAGAAAAGTAACCAAGACAGAATTTGGTACCAGAGAAGTAGGGTCATTATTGTGACTATACCTGACCATGTGGTTCAAGAGCCTTTGGGAATAGTTTATGGGAAGAGTTTGGAAAAGTTCAGAGATGTTGCCTGAAAGAGTAGAGCTGGGATGCCTTAAGCTGCTCTATGTGGGCGGTTCTGATCAGAGCTCAGATGACCAGAAGGATGATTGAAATCCTGCCAGTAAAGACCAGGTTTGGGAGATTTCTGCTGGGAAGAAGGACTGCACGGGGTGCTAGACTACAGATGATGTATGTTATGGCTCAGCAGAAAGTTTATCTTCATTTTGCTCATGTCCAGAGACTTTGCCTGAGACTGGGATTAAGGGTAGTGAATAATTATTCTGGCAGAAGAAATATCAAGTCAGCCAAATGTTGAGGCTGTGGCATGGTTTTTTGGGGAAATTTTAGGTGGATCTATGCTGAGAATCAAGAGCAAAGAGCTCAGCAGGATGATTTAAAATGTTGTGAGTTTGGCCAGAAGGGAAGCTCCAGTAAATCTGCGGTCTGCAAAGATGGGGCTGAGGAGATCTGGACTGCTGAAGAGGAAGAGAATGAAGATCATGGCCTAGGGGCATCTTAAGAAGCTGTAAGTCTCCACCCTTTGCAGCCTCAAAACCGAAAACGTGAAAGACTTTACTTTGAGAGGAAAGCCTTAGAGTGCCATGTTCAAGAATGGAGGTGGTGGCCACACAATTTCCAGAATGGTGATGACATAACAGAATTTGTTACTCAGAATTGGATTCAGAGTTCCCAGTAATCCAGGAACTTGATGCATACAGCCAAGAGAGGAAAGCTTGGTACTGCTCCAGGTGGTGGCAGAACTTGGCATCATCCACAAGGTGCTAGTTTTAGGTGCATGGAAAATGCAAGAGTTGTAGGGTTTAAAGGTTTCCACCCCATCTCAGAAGAGGGCCTCGGAGGCCAGGCCGTGTCCCTCTGAGAGGGCAGTATGTGAAGCTGTGAATGTGAAGCCAGAGGAATAGTGGAGACCCAAGAAGTTTGGAAAACCCAGGAAAGTGGATCATCTAAGGAAACCTGCAAGGAAGGAGCAAAGCCAGAAGCTGTGGGAGCTGTAACCACCAGAAGTGCCACAGCGGTGGAACCACATATGCCCTTTGGAGCTCACAAGTTGCCACAGATTGCCACAGACGGTGTGCATGGAACTACAGGACTTAATGTCTGTCCTGCTAGATTTGGACTTGCTTTGTATGTTCTCATTTGTATCTTTTAGAATTAAAATGTTTATATTGTGGCATTGAAAGTTGGAAGTGTTTAAATTTGATTTCATTTGTAGAGCGGCTTGCAGCTAAGAGTTTTCCTTAAATCTCAGAGGAGACTTGGGGCTTGGACTTTTCAGCAGTGATAAAACTGCTAGGACTATGGCAATGCTTAGAGATGGACTAAGTACCTTTTGCATTTAGGGATGTACGTGAGTCTTTGGGGGTTCAGGGGCAGAATGTTATGGTTCTAATGTAATATAATGTTAATAGGCTTAATGCTTGTCCTTAAGGTTTGTTAAACCTGTGTTATAATGTTCAAGTTGTGAAATGGTAAGAATAAGCATGTCTTTGTATCAGAAAACCGGCTTAAAGAAACTGATAGCTGATCATTACATATATGGTTGTTTTCCACAACTGATAGCTTTGGAAAATAGCAGCAGCATTTCACATTCCAACTGGCAATACGCAAGTGATTCAGGTTCCCTACATCTTTGGAAATATTTGATGCTGTCGCTGTCCTATTTTCCTCCTTGTGAAATGTGTATGGTGATATTTTATTGTGAATTTAACTTACAGTTCCTTGACAATAATGATGTTGAACATTTTTTCTCTGTTTATTTGCATGTTTAGCTGTGTCATCACTGGAGCATTATGAGAACTAGCATCTTACCTTCCTCTCACTGGACTGTTTCATTGCTGTTGAGGACTTCCTTATTCTAAACACTTTGTTGATGTAAGTGGACACATAAAAAATGTACTTATTAAGTGTATACAACCTAATGTTTTGGAGATAAGTATGCACCTGTGAATCGATCATCACAGTCAATGTTATACACATGACAATCACAACAGAATTTTCCTGTCTATATTACCACTGAGTTTTGAGAGTTCTTTATATACTGAAGATACTAGTTCTTTACTGCATATGTGAATTATAGATAGTTTCTCCCTGCCTGAAGCTTGAGTTTTTCTTAGAGCAGCTTTTGAATAGCAAAAATTTTGTCTTTTGATCAGATCTTGTTTATTGGATTTTCCTCTGGTGGACTGTTTTATTTCCAAGTCTAAGCAGTCTTTACTGAGTTCTTAGTGTTACTGATGATTCTTGCTTCAAATAAATCCTGTTAATTTTAAGAATTGCAAAATATAGTGATGTACAGTTCTATTCATTTTAATAATGATAAAAAATCCAGTTTTATTCACATGTTGCATACTGTTATCTATGAGAAGGCATATAAGCACAGGCTTTCAGCGTGAGTGACAGAAAATAGTGTGCTTTCCTGATAGATTGCTCTTAAATTATCTAGTAATCAAAAAGTGTATAATTTTTGGCTGCCTCTGACTTTGTGTTTATCTTGATATGTTGTAAACTGAATTTTTTAATTTTAAACAGAAAAAATAACAAAATTCTTATAACACAATTTTAGCAAGCTTTCCAGTTTAATCTTTCACCTTTCACCCATATTTCCATACTTTAACTATACTTCTCAATTGCCTTCCATTGCTCATCAATTTTTTATATATATTTTTATTTTAAAGAGAACAGAAAGAGAAAATAACAAAAACAAAGAAAACAAAAATGTATAAAAATGATACAAAATTTCAAAACAAGATGATGGGAAATCACCAATGATTGTTGTATTTCTTATTGTTACCTTCCAAGTAGTTGCTCAGATTACAGATATAGGTGTGCAAGATTGATCAAACAATTAAACATTACCTGTTCCTTTCAATAAGCCAATAAAAATTAGTAGTACAATTAGGAAAGAAAAATATGTACATACACACAAGATATCTAAGATAATTGTACTACTCATTAACTTAATTTCAGGGCCAGGGATATAGTTCAGGAGCGCAGTGTCTGCCTGGCAAGTGCAAGGTCACGAGCTCCATTTGCAGTACCAGAAGAAAAAAAATTATAATTTTAAAACTTAATACTTCTTCTTTGCTTTTTAAATCTTTAGTTTTTCTGATACCTCTCGAAACACTGCTCGCACGTGTGTGTAGGTAGATACCTGTGTGGATAGGTGCAGGCAGAGTTGAGCCACATGAAACCCTAAACAAAACCAAAACCAAAGCGAATGTGGCTGCTGAGTGAATGAGAGCATGGCTGAGGACTGAGGAAGCTCACTCTATGATTCCTTCTGACTCCTTATTTACATAATTCTACAAAAGACATCATCAAAACAGCTTTGGAGCTTGAATTCGTGTGTCTCCTGGCAGTTTCTCTAAAATAAAAGTTTGAGGCAGTGAATGCTCCATGCATAATTCTTGGAACCTGAGAGAGAAAACTCCAGAAGAGCAACAGGGAGACAAGAATCTTCTTTCTTTTCAAGGACATTTCCACTGTACCTGTTCCACAGTCATCCATTTATTCAAATCCCTTTTAAACTATGGGCAGTTCAAAAGGGAATGTTTGCAAATAAACAATTTTGATAGCACGAGAAGGCAATATGAGAAAAGGATAAATTATAGACCTTCAAGTGCTATAAATTAATATTGAAAGTGTTTAAGTAGCAAGACACCCATGGTGAAAACTTTCAACTATGCTTACCAGGTTACTACTTGGTTCACATTTATTTCAACTTGTTCTTAAATTATTATTCAGCCTCTCATAGTTCAAGATCTCATACTTTGATGTAACCACAGTCAGGTGCTTCCAGTATAAATACACAGCCAAGGAATCTGAAAGGCTGCATGATTTAAAAAAAAAAAAAAATATATATATATATATATATATATATATATATATATATATATTGCTCATCAGTTCTCTAAACGTAACCCTTCAATAGTTTATGGACAATTTTTAAGGAAACATTGACTATCTTTATCACAATTCTAAAAGATTTGAGCTCAGAATTAAAAACCATTTTCCAATTATGTAGCTCACAATTCAATAGAATAGACTCTTTCAAATGTGCTCTTGCCTGCTAAGAAAAGTCTTATAACCAGTCGATCTCCCTGCCGCTTACCTTCTCACAGTGGCACGTCATCTTTATAGAGGGAGGATGTATTTTCACATTTGTCACATTGTATCACTTCAGGAAAAAAATGCCAGACACCGGGAGATGTTACTTGAATTGTCATGTTCATGAATTGAGTACTATTTTATTTTTAAAATTTAATACATCACCTTTTGTAATAAACTGTACAACTGTACATCTTTATCATTTGACAACACACGATAGAACTGGCCAGGTTGACTTTTGAAAAACTTCCAGCACCTAAGACAATTAATTTGAGAACTAGACCCTTACTCTATATCAGCATTTAGCCAACATCCTTGTTTAAGGTCAATTAAATTCTGACTCACTCAAGAGGTAAGTGCATAAAAGTATCAGCTCAGTCTTTCAATCCTCAGGATTTTTCAGGAGACTGTGAGCATTAATCATGATATGTCAGTTTGCACAGGGAAAGATGCGCCTAGCACGTTATGTGCCTGTGGGTGACTGACATGTAGTCCAGCAAATTGAGATGAGCGGAGACAACCAATAGGCTTGCACCCTGGACGGAACGGGGAGGGAAAGTCGAAGGAAGTGTGGGCATTGGAAGAGCGCCAGTCCACCTGAGCAGGTGCATCTTTTGTTGCCCTGGCCTTTGGATATGGGTCTTCAGGTTGTTCAACCCCCTACACAGACCCATACCTGGGTCTACCCAGTGATCTTCCAGGGCTTTGGCCTTGTCCTGGCGCTGTATGCTTGATTGCTCTTGTTCTGTATATTCCACCTTCTCAGACTGAGTGGCTACTGGCCCCAGCACTTCTCCACTATGAAGACAGGTGCCGTGGGTTCTTCTGCATCTGACCCTGTGTACTCAATGTCCTTTGCATGAATATATTCCACTCCCCCAGAAAACCTTAACTTATACAAAAGGCTTGGCTCAAAAATATGATATTAAGAAAAGTTTATTTTCATTATAATATGTATATATGATTAAATATTTTAATTTTGATCTAATGTTTTATGCCCCACTGTCTCTACGGCTTAAGATATATCTAAAGTTATGCGCCGTGTTAGAGTTAGTAATCTATTACACAGTAAACATGTAGGCTTATGATAAAAACCAGGCCAATGGATCTACATTTCTTTGGTGATTCGGTAGTACTTCAGTTTAAGTAATAATGCATTCAGTTATGGCTTTTTTTATTTGTGAGTACTGCATACCAGGGTCCTAATGTACTGCTCAACAGTCCATATAAGCATGCACTTGACACAGTGAGAACCATAACCAGTGTTTGCAATGCACTAGATCCTTGTGAATGAAGATATTTCATATTCAGTGCCTTTAAGCACCATATTTTATATAGATTAGCATTTATTAATTCATCTACATAATATCATTAAGATTCAGTATACAGGATACCTGGTGTATGAAAAGTTTATGTAAAGTATTAATGTATATTTCCATGTAGTTTTCTCCATCGTTTTCTGTATTTTCCACATTGTCTAGAGTACTGTGAGATTTTCTCTATTCAAAATTAAACTTTGATTTAAATTTCAAGAAGCTACTTATTTAAGCCTGTATCTTCACAGGATGCGCAATAGTAAACATTTATTACAGGAACATGGTATATGGAGAACACTTTGACTTCTCAAGCTCAAATGCATTTATAAGGCAATGTATGACAGAAGTGCATTTCAGAAGGATTTGCACTTTATAGCTGATAGAATAGGTCAAGGAAGGTTTATTGTTGGATTACTTGTTAGGAACAATTTCTTAGCAATCACGAGATGAGTCAGTTGTTGAAACCCAAAACATGAATCAGTAGAGAGTGATTTGAGAGAAGACAGTAGCGTTAAAGCTGCTTATGTAAAGGGAACAAAATAGATCATAATTGTGTGTGTGTGAGAAAATCCCTGTATGAATCGAGAAATTTGGAGTAGGATGATTAAATGCGTTGAATTATCTTTATTTATTGCTCTAAATTACCAATGCAAAAATCTTTAAATTGTAAAGCTTGTCTTATGTTAAATCTTGTCTTGCATAAAATCGTAAATCTTGTCAGTCATTCTGAATGACATAAAGACCAAAAATCCAATTAAGAGCCCAACAAGCATTTTAATGTCAAAAGGGGTGACTGTACATTTAATCTCAGACCTTTTCCTAGTTGATTATGGAGGAGCCAATGTAGACTATTTTAAGATTGGCAGTAAGATTTAGAGGTCACCGCAAATGGAGGAAACCTGGCAATTTTTCAAACCACCTACTTAATTCCACACTTATCCTGGGCTTTGTCGAAAGCCTAAGTAAGACTCAGACGCTGCCCATAGAAGATTGTCAGGACTGCCGAGGCCCTCCCCCTACCCATCTCCCTCACACACTGACACTGGTTTACAGATAGACTGAGGCTCCTGGTGTACTCATGTCTTTTACTTAATAATTCGATGAATAAAACAATTTTTGCTTCTTTTATGGAAGTATGTAAAACAAAAACAACTCAGCAACAGAAGACAGATTTTAGGACTGTTTTCATTAAATGATGTGCACGTACATACCCAGGGCCCTGTCTTCTGATGCATGGTATTAGGCTATTTAACGAGGTTTTTAAAGCCACAGACATGGAATGAATGTGTGCCCTCCGATGAAAGTATCCAGAATGAGAAGTTGATCTTACTGCTTTCCATCATAATTATTTTATTTTCTTAACATTCTGTCCTCAGGTTATATACCTTCCTAGTAAAATCAGCTGTTTCTATCTACTATAAAAACTCTTGGCAAACTATACCAAATATTAAGCTTTCTAAAATGCTTTCTTGCATTTTTTAGAAAAAAATATTTATACAGTTTGCTAATCAGATGTCAGAGGAAACATGTGCAGACTACAGAACATTTCTACCATCATTCCTCCATGAACACTTTTCATGCCGCAGAGGGGTTGAAGGCACAGTCCTCTGGCTTTCAGCGGCCGTGCCACTTACCAAAAGGAAACCTGGATAGAAAAGAAAGGCACCATCTGTTTCGCCTGCAAAGCAGCTGTTCTGTCATTGTGGTCTGCTTTGCTGGAACCATAGTTATTAAACTTATAATCCCAGATATATTTTCTCTTAATTAAACTAAGTATGGTGACTTCTATGAAAGTTACTTATTACTCTGTGAAAAGTAAGGCATGAAGTGTCAAATTTATGCATGTGGTATGTGTACTGTATGTTTACGAAGTTCCTGAGCAAGATTTGTTTACTTACTTTTGAAATATGGTGCTTTTTGTTCCTTCAGAGACATTACTTCAGACCCTCAGCCTAGCCCCTCTGTTATCACCACACATAGTAACAGTGCTATAAAAGTCTCTTTTCCTGAAAACTGACATTCAATTGCAGTATATTTAAATACAACAATAGACTTAGGGAATTAAACAACATACTGTCTACCTTCAACTTTATCCTGCTTCTCTCGAGAGCCATGCATGGGGTGGACTTAGCCACCATCAACACACTTGTGACTTGATGGTAACCCTGCAAAGCCTGACTCAGTAATTGCTTTACCCCATCTTGGTTTCAGTTAATTGATCTCAAAATCTACCAAGTGAGAAAATGCTCAATAGTACAACATGACTTAGGACAGAAAATATAGCTCAAAATTGTCTGAATTTAAACTCTCTTGATTAGTCTTTGCTCTTTCCACAGTAGGATGTGAGGTCTACATTTCATTACTTCTGAAACATCATAAATTCATATTCCCATTGGATATTCTGCTATTCTGTGTACAGAAATCTGTATAGAAAACAACTACTTATGAGTTACATAGTCTTAGAATGCAGGATTTATAGTTGATCAATTTATGATCCAAAAGCATTTTGTCTCAATCTTCCAGCTTAAAAAAAGTAATTTAAACGACTTCTGTGTCAAAGACCTTTTAGTTGGCTGCAAACTAGTATACATCACAAGCTCTTAGGGGAAAATTGGGAGCAAAAAGGAAATTTATAAAATCAAATCATGAAATTAAATCACTGCTTTCTGCCATGAAACTTCTGAAAATACAATAGTATCAAAGAAGTTTGTGTTTTATTGTTAATGTAAGGTTTTACTGAATGTATTTCACAACCAAATCTACATGGTCAACATTTTGGGGCAGGTATGGATTGGCTTGGTTTAAATTTTCTATGAATCTTTATCTTAAATTATTTCTCCTTTCTAAAATGTGCCTAAAGATTTTGCTGTGACTTGGGAAAGGGTTTTGTGTTCTAGAGGCGAGACAGGGGAAGTGTTAGGTATATTATCATGTCTAGGATTCACCATCCTGCTCCTGTGAGGCTTGTGTTCCTCTAAGGGTCATCATATATGACAGTTACTTTATGTGTCAATTTGACTGGGGTACAGCCTGCTTAGATAGTGAGTGTGTATATAAAGAGCATTTAGAAAAACTGAGTTTGGATTGATGAACTCAGTGAAGCAGCTGCCCTTCACGTTGTGGGTGGCTATCCTGTGCTCCAGGAGAGCTCAGACAAAGCCAAAACATGAAGAAAAAGATTTCCCCTGCTTGATGCTTTCTCCTTCCTTAGATATTAGCACTCCTTATTCTCAGGCTTTTGATTTGGACCAGGATGTTCCCAGCCAGCCTCATAATCCTCAGATCTTTCACTTGAACTGAAGTGAATCATGGTCTTTCCTAGTCATGCAGCATAAAGACAGCAGGTTGGGGAATGTCTTGGTCTCCATACCACATAAACCAATTCCTATAGTAATGTTCCTTTCTTGCACTCACACATCCACACACACACACACACATCCACACACACACACACACACACACACACACACACACACACACACCATATTTATTCTCATGTCTAGAAAACTTGAGAAATGGAGAATATTCAGTCAATAGCCATAAAACTACAACATTCCTAGTTATCCCTACTTATTATCCTTAATTAATTTTCAAGAAGTAAAAGTTTTGTTGTGCCTCATCAAGTTTTGATAGGGTTACAAGGTATCAGTTTTTCAAAGAAGAAGTAGTTACAGAAATGCTGTTCCAACTAGTCAAAATCAGTTCAGGGATATCATTCCAGTGAGTTTTAAGGTTGATAAAAATTGATCTTTAGAGATTACATTGATTTTACAAGGTAGGGCTTGTAGATTACAGAAAATGTACACCAACTACAGACAAATTTCCTATTTTTTAACCAGTTCCAGCTCTTTCCAAGCACAGTTGCTTCAGTGTACTCAGTTCGACACAATGCATTTTGAATAAAACTGCCAACGCTAGTACAAAACATAAATCTCATGAGGGTTTGAGTCCTACCAATGATCCCGTCGCTCTGATGGTGAGAACAAGCCTGACATAACACAGTGGAAATGATGGCTCTGTGCTCTAAAGAAGAGGGAGATAGAGTACCTCAAAGACAGCCTGCAGAGACCACTGTGGTGAAGACATCTAACTATCTTGAGCTATGGAGGGTGAATGTGTGGATCAGAGTGTGAGCCATGAATAATGCTTCAACGAAGTCACCCAAATACCATACAAAGATGGGAAGAAGTTTATAGGACTATAAGTACATAAGAAAACATAGATACGCCTGGCTGCCAGAAGGAATGCAATGTGGATGACCAGCTACTATGTAGATGCTCTCCCGGAAGTGGACTGATGATGAAGTCATGGTGTGTAGACAGCACCTCCCTCAGTGCTCTCACCTTCTAGATCGATCAAAGCTCATGCCGTAAATCTCTTCTGACAAATATGTATCTAAACCTCATACCTGTTCCATTAATTGACTACAAAGCTTATGCACATTCTTAACCTGCCCAAGCTTCATTTGCATCATTTTTAAAATGACAGAGTTGAAAAGAAAAGGAAAACTAAAACTTTTAAAACTATGTGATGAAACCTTGAGAGAATGAAATAATATTTGTAAAGAATTCAGTATGGGAATAAAACCTATAAAGATTTTTATCAGTTTTTGTTTTTTGCAAAACAAAGTAAAAGTTACTATTAGTATTATTATTACGATGCCCTGATAATGAGTTGAATGCCATGTTTATTTCCCTGAAGGGAGGTGAAATACTGATTGTAAAACGTTATGATTTAATACCATTGCATACTTCCTTCTCTCATCCAATTGTATTACTGAAATTTAGTGTATGTTTCAGTGTATTTGAGGTTAACTGATGTGTGTTATATACTCTGATGAACTGATTAACTTTGGAGCATCTTTAACTGCAAGACAAATTCCATAGGTGGCTTTTGATTTGGTTCTCCATTTGCTGCCAGTCATTCACAAGAATGATGATAGACTAGTGGTGGCAAAGCTACAGCATGGGCATTGCAGAGGCTTGTTTGTATCATTGAAAGCTCTAAAAGGCTGGAGACTCTGATGGAAATGTACTATTCTGACATAGGGTTGAACTGAGGACAAGTATCCTGATCTCTTTTGTGGGCCTCCTAGGGACTGTGATATCAAGAACTAGGAAGGAAGCTCCCAAGACACCCAGGCTTTGTTCCTTTTCTACCCTGGAATCAGGATGCCCTTCAAAGCTCTCCTGGCATTGCACACAACTTTTAAGTTAAATAAGTAGAACTGGAGATAGGAACACAGATTTTCATCCCTAGTGTCAGTAGGACATGGACAGTCAAGATTCCTTCTGCCCCTCCATTGCATTCTTGAGCCTTGAAAGAAGAGCCACTTATTGACTCATGACTTTTTTCCATGCTACCCAAGCAATATAACTTGGAGTTTATGTTTTGTCTCAAGAAATACAAATGGCAAATAAATATATGAGAAAATGTTTGACATCAGTGGTCATCCAAGAAATGCAAATTAAAGCAACACTGAGATTCCATCTCACCCCAGAAAGAATGGCTATTACCAAGAAATCAACCAATAACCATTGCCAGTGATGCTGTGGAGAAAAAGGGACCCTTCTCCACTATTGGTGGGAATGTAGACTGGGGCAACCACTGTGGAAATCAGGGTTGAGATTCCTCAAAAAGCTGGGATTAGCGCTTTCATTTAATCCAGCTATTTCCCTTCTGGGTATTTTCTCAGAAGAATAAAAAATATCATATCACAGCGACATATGTATACCCATGTTTATAGAAGCACAATTTATAAGAGCTAAATCTTAGAAACAAGCCAAATGCCCATCAACCAAGGAATGGATAAAAAAGATGTGGTATTTTTATACAATGGAGTATTACCCAGCTATAAGATAAATGTGAGGATTTTATATGTGAATGGATGCAACTAGAGATCATACTCATAAGTGACATAAATCAGACTCACATGTGTAAACATTATATAGTCTCCCAAGTCTAAGAAAATGAAAGAGTAAATAAAACCCAAAGGTACAGTATACATTTTGAAAGGTAAAGAATCTGCTCAAAAGGGAAAGAATTACTTGATTGGGGGACCTTCCTATATATATATACATATATATTCCTATATATGTATTTCTATTAGCTTATATATATATATATAATTATATATATATATATTTATTAGCTAAGTATATATTTCTTCTTTAGCTAATATATATGTAATATATATTATAAGCTAAGATAATTGTACTACTAATTTCTATTTGCTCATTGAAAGGAACACTTAGTGTTTGGATTGTTTCATTAATCTTACATGCCTATATCTGGTAATCTGAGCAACTACTTTGAAGATAACAATATGCAATGTAATAACCATTGTTAATTTCCCATCATCTTGTTTTGAAATTTTGTATCATTTTTATTATTGTCTTTAAAATAAAAAAAATTCAGAAAAGCAAGTACCTAGTTCATGTTGGAAATAATGGTTATCCCAGAATTGAGTGACTATTAATATATGAATTTCTAGTCCTGGTGTTTTGCATAATAATGATTTTCACAACTCTCTATGTAGAGTGTCCTTGTGACTGGTATATAGTGAAAACACCATGGTACAGGGAAAAGAATCATTTTATTTTTGTCAGCTGATCTATTATAATTCATTTAACTGTGGTACACTGTTGTGGTTTCCTAAACCTAGTATGTCCCATGTAATAGTTGTTATATAGTTGAAATTAATGTTGATCGGTACTTCACTGTAACCCTTCTCTCAAAATGGATTAACACAGAGACAAGAAAGGAGAGGAGAGGAGAGGAGGTGGGAGGGGAGGGGAGAGAAGGGGAAAGAGAGAGACTTTCCACGTTCCCGTCCACTGCTAAGCATTCTTTTAACTATATTCAGAAACTTCTTGAAATTTAAGTGCACAAATTTTCCTCTGTACAAATGTAATACTTTCACGAACTTTACATGTTTGTTTCTTTTACACAGAAAATCAGTGGTCACAACTGATTTGTATGGCAGAGAGGACTTCAGGCTGATGCTTGAAAAACTTCATAGACATAAGTATTTGCTTCAGTCATTTTCAAATGGGTGCCCCTTTCCTGTTGATAACAATTCTATTTTCAAACTTTTACATTTGGTTGTACACTGTTAAATTTTGGAATAGGTAGCAATTTTTTTGCAGAATGGCATTCATTAAATTCTATCCGTAATAATTCCACTGCATCCTGATGGCCATCATTTCATCCGATTTCCTTTGGTAAGAAGGCTCAGGCCAATATCTATAATCCTCCCATTCAAATTCTCCAAAATTGAAGATTCCAGGGATTAGATATGTTTTATGTTGTTATTACACTTTAAAACTGACTGCGTAGCTATGTGCCTTCTAAAATCTGATAGTAAGGTAAAGAAGTAAAGAAACTAAAGAAATTGCATAATAAAAACAAAACGTTTATAACTGTATTTCAAACCAGTAGTTGCTGCTGTCTCTAAGTTAATAGAAAACAATAGAAATCTACCTCATTCCTGTGTTGCAGCACCTTAATGTCTAAATACTGTCTCAACTAAAACAATTACATGAACTCATTGATTAATATGGGTGGACATTAATGATCATATGTGGGCTGATAATATTTTTTAATTCTATCATATATGATTTTATTCTTTATAGAAAGTTCATATTGTGACTAGAACTTAATTACATCTGATGACAGTATTTTGCTAAAATCTGAAAGGAATTATTCACATAAAACCATAAATGAATGAAATTCCAACAAAACAAAGCCTTGAGAATTGAACAAATTCCAGTATGTTAAAGAAATTCCTCACTGAAGCTGTATCTTGGATAAATGCAAAACCTCAAATGCAAAACCTCTTCCCCAGGGATTTTCTAAGAGGGATAAAAAATATCTTCTCTTCCAACGTGCTCACAGTGTAATAGGAATTCTGAAAATCTCATGCATCCTCTATTTTTTCCATAGACTTAAACACAACATTTTATAAACATGTTAAAACAATAAAGAGTCGGAGAAGGAATCTTTCATTGAAAACTTGTCTTTCTTCCTAATACTACGTTCAATTTTATAAATCTTTGCATCTGGAAGATTGAATTTCTCAGTGAAATTTAGGTCTCTGAATCTGAATACCCCATCAGAATAAAGTATCTGAATATCTGAGGAGTCGTTATATTCCTACAGTGCGAATCTAGAGGCCTGACAAACAAGTACGATAAAAGTATGAAGCAAGATCTCTCAAAAAAGTCGGATATGACTACAAAAGCAAACTAATTTATGAACCCTTCTTTATAAGATAGCAGTAAAGTAAGAATGAATGCTAAGGAGACTGAAAGGGTCCTAGTAAGTGTGCACAAAAATGCACCGTCACCTTCGAATATTTCAATCATTACCAAACCCTCTCAAAACACTACTAAGGATGCTCAGTAACCATGCTTGCTAAAAAGTTTAGCAATTTCTCTGAAATTAGTTTCATGAAGGAAGATGTTCCTTGTTAAACATTTGTAAAAAATGAAATCAGATATCTTTATTTTGTCTTAACTCAATCTATAAATATAGATTATTAAAAATGGAAAATAAGCGTTTAAGGTTTTTCAATTAATTAAATGTTTTGAACAATTATGATTAAAGTGATAAAATGAAAGATGTTACATTCAGACTGGACTTTATAATGTGATTTTCCCACTAGGTAGCTGACTCTCTGAGCCAAGTTTCTTATTTCATCTTTAGGTATGTTATCTAAAATACTAATTAAATGAGAAAATGTACATATCTAACACAATAGTGCTAATTAGTCTCTGGCCTTATTTATTAGGAATTACTTTACTATTATCAAAGCATATATGATTTATCATTCCATCTCCATCAGTTCTAATCCATTCCCAGTTCATTTGCCATTCAATAGGTAATAGACAAGAGCTGTTAAGTGAGCACTTTATGTTTGAAAACATTCTCTGGAACAGGTCATTTTTAAAAATAATTAATAAACGTAATTTTTATTTGACAGGATAAGTTTCATTTTCTCGGTGATAATCATGGCAGAGCTTCAAGAGCATTACCTTGGACATATGCATATATGCCGAAATAACTTTTGGTAGCAATAAAGCCCTTTCTCACTATGTCAGAGCTAACTTCTCATTTAATTACCTGAAAACATCTGATAAATCTATTTTGAGTGAATGTTTAAGAAAATGATAGGTAGTTTCACATATATTGAAAAAATATCAGTAATGTGAAAGATACCCTCATTGAAGTGGTACATGTTTTAGAGTCATTACTTAGATGCGAGAAAAAAAATGATATCGAGTAAATGATAAAGTTTTCACATAAAAGAAAATAATCAGCTGTAGTATTTTTAATCTTTCATAACAATTCCTTAGGGTGGTAATTGCACTTTCAAGCAAGGTTTCATATATACCTTTCAACATGGAAATTAAAATTTAAAATGCACTGTATTCAAAGTGCAAATAATTGAGACAGCAAAGTAAAAGACAGATGTTACAAAATAAGGAGCTAGATCTTTTACAGATGAGAAGAGGAACTAGAGGTGGAGAGAGAGGGGAGGGAAGGCAGGACAATGGGAAGTGAAAAGAATTAAAGGTGTCGGTAAAGGGCCTGAATCCCCAAGGTGAATGCGATCACGTACACCGAACAAGTATTCATAAAAGTTTATGGTATGAATGTGAAATGGAAAAAAGTCACTATTTTTGTATCAGCCATGATTGAAAGAACAGAATGCTAGATATGGTAAAAAGAAATCTCAAACCAGGAACAATTACACGGAGGGCCTTAGGGTATAGAATCTAACACAAAGCTTTTGCTATTTTGAGTAGTCACATAATCTCCCACACAGATATGCCCATTCTTAAGCAACAGAAGACCTTGGGACTGCCCATAGAAATGGTTTTATATATTGCACCTCCATTTTTATAACTCAGTGGTCAATGAAAGTAGCCTCTACTGAGCGAGTAGAGTGCCAGGTTTTTGTTCTTTTCAAAAAAACCCTTATCTATTAATCTTCACTATAAAACTGAGATTATTTTCCAAACCATAAAACACTAACATATTTAATATTTAACAGTTTAACAAGTTATATGGAATATTTAACTAGTTATATGGAATACTGAGATTCAAATCTAGACGGGTTAGTCATTGCCTTAGGTCAGTTTTTTTTTTCTAGATGAAACTTTCCTTTGGAAATTTGATTTACCAGGGATGAATGAATCCTTTCAAAAGGTTTTAAAAAATGATAGAACACAGAAGTTCAGAAGCCGGTGTTTAGGGGAGCTGTGGACATACCTTGTTCCCCTGAGACCCACTCACCTGCTACAAGGAGTCCCATGTGGTTAACTACCTACCAGCCAGACACATAGTCCTTGAATACTGGGAGGATTATATGAGATTATATTTACTATTTTATTTTCATGGCTTTGCACATTTCTGTTCTACTTCTAAATTTATTTTCCCAAGAAAAGAATGTTAGGATTTGCAGAAGGTTGTTGTAATTATGCTACCACTATTCTAACATCAGCCATATTCATTTCATATTTTTAACTAATGACAGCTACCCTATCTTTGAGTAACCCGATGCAAAGATCTACATGCTTAATTTTCTTTTTGCTTGCAGCATAATATTTTCAGGGCCCAAAGTGTTTTACTATTTCTTCTGCTCTGGGCACAGTGGTGCATGCCTGTAATCCCAGCACTTGGGAGGCTGAGGTCGGAGGATAACTGTGAGTTTGAGGCCAGCCAGGGCTATATAGTGAGCTCACGGCCAGCCTGAATTACATAGCAAGGTCCTGTCTGAAAACACAAAGTGAAAAAAAATTAAATATTTCTTCTAAGTTAGAATTTTAAAAATAAACATTTAGATTGAGATCTATATTCATATACATGTACGTATCCATATAAATAGTCATTTCACACGTGTTATATATGGATACATTTAAACAGACTTTTTGACACATATCCTGATCAAACTATTCTAAGTTTAAAGTATTGTAAATTAAAAATGCATTTAATACCCAACTTACCAAACAACATAATTTAGGCTCACCTACCTTAGACTCAGAACACTTAGATTACCTTGCAGTTGTGTTAATCACCTAACACAAAGTCCACCTTAAAATAAAACATATTTAATATCTCATGTAATTTATCGAATACTGCACTGAGAAGAAAAACAGAATGGTTGTACAGGTATTCAGCATTAATGTACGGTTAACACAAAATAAGGTTCATTTTTTACTGAGTGGTTTATCGCTTTGCCCCACTTTGAAGTTAAAAACAATGATAAGTCAAACCGTTACATATCATGCAAAGGAGGGACCATTTGTGTGTAAATCTGAATTAGATCGCAGAGGAGTTTCTTTTGGAAGAGGTATCTCCTGCTCATGAAGGTTTAACGCAGCCCTGTTTACCTTCTTGTTATCTGTGGAGAACCATCAGTCCTGAGTTTTCTATATTGTGTAAGGCTTCCAAGAGAGACCGGTGAGTTTGGATCTTGTCTGAGATACTGTAATATGAGATTTTCTAATATATATAAAAAACGTGGATCTTAATTAAGGGGACAAGAATTAGAAACAGGTGCTCACACAGGCTTGAAAGATGTACAGAAACAAATATAGAACAAAAACCACGTTTAACAAAACCTTATAAACCCTTGCCGAGGCTCCGTCTTCTTTAGACCTGCCCTGCGCTTGGCCCTTTCTACCCCTTCCACCTATGACCATGTGAAGCGCCGCACTGTAGACCCGGGCGGCCCAGAGCACCGCTCTCCGCGCTTCGCTCCTCTCCGTGCGCTGCGCAGGCGCGTGCAGCCGGTGACACGTCAGCTTCTGCCCTCCACCCGGCTGTGCCCCTGGACAATGGGAGATTATGAAACTGGAAGTGAGAGCGTGGATTGAGCCACGCAGCTACCATCTCAGTCTCCTTAGCTGAGATTATTCCTCACTGCTGTGAAAGGTGCTGTGAAGACGTATGATAGTGTGGCAAAATTAATTTTATTTTCAAAAGGATTATAATGGGTAATATTTCATCACTCTCACTTCATTTCCACTTCGCTGCGAGGGTGTGTTTAAAGATTATCTTGATGTAATAGCACTTGAGTTAAAGGAGCAGGTGGTGGAAATGGGCATACTATTAAAGTACTATTTCTTATGCTAATTTGTGTCTGTTAATATGTTTTTGTGCTTTTATTTTTTAAAATAAAAATTAAAAAAATAAAGTTTCAGCTCCAATTAGTCCCAGAATAAAGGTATCAGACCGGAAACCCTGTGTCATTTGGGAATTTAAGCTAATGGCCATGATTATCAAAAATCCTACTTTCAAGGATATGTCCCCCGGGAACTGGAAAATATCTATGCATAACATACGTATTTAATAAAATTGTATTATTTTAACATCTACTAGACATGGCTTCTGTGTATTGTGCATGATTCAGAGATTACATAAGTAAGGGTACATGTATATATATTCTAGGTCTATAATCTGTAGGTGAAAGTATGCTTTTGCTAACGAACCCTAATGAATGTGTAGGTCTAGTTAAATGTGCAAGAGAACCATGGCTGTAGTACTTCACAGTGCCATCTTCTGGTTATCAACAGAAGTGCAGCTCCAGGAAAAGCTTTCAAGCTCCGGAGAAGCTGTGAGCTGCTGATCATGCTGAGGAGTGATCGCTGTTACGAACACAAGCTTCTCAAGGCAAACTGACCTCACATTTGGAATCTATTCCTTTTCACATCTGTAGAACAAAATGAAACACTACGTACCGTGTGACACGACTTGAGGTCCCACACGTAATGAGGGGCACGTGCCGACACACCCCAGAGCCCCTCACCTCGCGCCGCCGCGGGTGTAAATGACAGACCTCCTATTCCCTTTCCTCCTTTTCTCTGCAGTACTTTCCATGGTTCCTTTATTTCTGAGTCACTTCCCAGCTGTCTAAATGTTGTAGAACTTATCGCTGACCTTCACTGTCTCAGAAAAGCGATTGTAAGGTTTTTGCCTATAGCTTCATGGGTTCAAATTCCACCCATATCACGTACTAATTTTGTAACCTTTGATTCATTAGCTTATCTAATCCTTAACAACTTAATCGATAAAGTACTTTCATGAAATACTGAAAAGCATTCAGAATAACTCTATATACATTAATAGTACAATCATCACACGTAGAAAAAGCCAATAACCTTTAGCTACTGTTATAAATTATGTTAACAATTAGATTTGGAGTTTTGGCAGTGAGTTAGCTACCCAGAATCACACAAGTAGCAGGTGTTGTGCTGCAATCTGAACAAAGGTTAAAAAGATTCCCACACTTGGGTTCCTGCATCCCAGAGGCAACACTCGAAAGACAACCAGAACTGGAACTGGGCAGGGGAGGACCGGAGACCATTGACATTTTTACAAAACACCTCTCAAGCACAAAAATGATTCTCATAATATATGATTGTTTTCCTTTCACAACATAAATGAAAGAAGATAATTCATTAGAAAGTTCTGGAAAGCATCTTTGTCATTTTCAGTTAAGATCTTTAAGGATATACGAGAGGCAATTACAATTTTTCTTCCTTTGCTATTTATGGATTTTTTTTTTTTGGCCACTTGTTTATTTGCAGAACAGCATGGGTATAAAACCAGAACCCTAAAATGCAGGCAACAGAAATTGAAATCCATCGAGTTACTTTGCTTAATACACTAGGAGGCAAAGTACAGTGATTACAAGTGCAAGCAAAGGTTCTCTTTGGGGTTTGGACTGCTGGGCGCTCAGAACTTGCCAGGCTACAGCTTTGGATGAGTCCTCTCAACCCTGCCCACCTTAGTCTCACCACTATAAGTGGTGATGTCCAGGATGCACCTCGGAAATTTATTCTGAAGATTAAATTGGTTGGAGATAATTATTGCAAAATTGCTACCATTGAGCCTCATATTAGCTTTTTTTCTCTTTTCAGAAGTAACTGATTCTCTAGGTAGGAAGAACAGTAAAGAACTTGAGATAACAGTTGCACTTTTCATTTAATTCAGAAAATATATTCTTCAAAATTGCTTTCCACATCCTGAAAAAATACCACTAGAAGGGAGATGAATGAAAGTTTTGTGTTTATGAGGCTAAATATCACTTCCAGTTGGTCAGAAACTTCAGAATTTGTGGACAAATACAAAGGCATAAGATGTTCCACGGCCTCATGTGTGGATCATGGTTTCAATGGTTCTTTGTTATTAGATTTGGAGCTAGGGAAGCTTGGGTTCCTGAAGTGGGGCGAAGTTTCCATCTCATCCAGGCACTTACGGGGTGTCTCCTTGCTCGTCTGTATTTCCCGGAAGGCCTATCCCTCCAGATGCATCCCTGTGAAATCTTTTTATGTCACGTGATTCACGTAATGATATTCGCACTTTCTGACCTTTGCAGCAAGCACCACGAGGTTGGGGATGATTTCCATGTAACTTGACTGATCAGTTCAGCTCAGTGTAAAACAAGATGCTCACTTATTAAATGTATTTATATATATATATGTCAAAATAGGTGCGATATTTTGCCAAATTCCTATTTCCTTACTTCACGGGGCAATTTCCTATGGAATAAATGCCAAAGAGGTTAAAGTATTCTAGATTCTCTATAGTTATCAAATATCAGAACATTGGTTTGCAAGTTTTTACCCACATATGAAACCCTCAAGTTCCACATCAAAGTAAGTATTCATGGGCCTCTCCCCCTCAGGGAATCTAACTTAGTATGTCTAGAAGAGGACCTGAAACCGGTTTTTGTAAGAAGCACACCAGGATATTCTTATTTAGATGCATAAGGAGTAGGTTTTGAGAAACATCACTTTAATAACGTACACATTTTCTACATAGGAACAATAAACTTAACCAACATCATTAGTGTTGATAATAAAAGCTTTAATTTGGTTTTCAGACTATAGGAGTTGTTTCATTTATTTTTTGTTTTTTTAGTTTAAAACTTTTTATAAAATGAACATCACAACAATAAGATAAAGTCAAAACAACAGAAAAATAATGAAAAATGATACATGACCTCAAAATAAAACAATTGGAATTTACAGTGGTTGCTACCTAATCTCATGAAAACATACACTTTTTTTCTACATGGTTTACTTCATCAGTCTTATTGGCATGATCGGTTTTCTCTTCCTGTGTGCTTAATACACAGATTAAAGTCCATAAGCAGCAATATAGTTTTATTCATAAAGCCATATTCAGAATGATAGCTTGAGATCTAATCGCCTTCGACTTGGTGAGTATTGTCAGTTATCTAATCTGTTCAATACTCATGTCTCTTAATGATGAAACTGTGCATAAATATAAAGTATTCTTAAGACATAGGATTAAGGGATGGAAACTAAGCACAGTTCCAGAAACATGTTTGTCCAAAACATGGTAGTTGAAATGGTAAGCTATGATCTCATAAATGATCGACTGAAATATAGATATATGCAAAACACAAAAAATCTTTTCACTAAACTACAGAGTATTTCTTAACTGTAGTAACAGGAAAATAATGATTTTCCCCATTTTTATGTGAGTCTCTTCAGTATTGAAGCAGCTCACACTTCTCTGTGGCATCTGAAGGAAAATGCTACATGTTCTCCACAACATCAAGCTTCTTCAGCCATACCTGCTTCTTGCCAACATTTCACTTCAATTTTTCATGCGTTTCTTGTTTCTTTTATAATGCAGATATTCTCCCCAATTTCCTGCCCAATGCCCAAATCTCTGTTTTCTTGAAAGATCAGCAATGAATGACTTCGGGCATCAGAAAAAGGAAACTATGCAACAAAAAGCAGGAAGGCTATTGATTGGGATCTTTGCTATCCAAGCACACAGTACTCAGAGAGCTCCCGTACCCTGTGATGCTCCTCTCCCGCCCCACGCAAGCCCTTCTCCCGGGCCATTTGCCATGGTCCTGACCATCGTACCCAGTTGTGGGACAGCAAAGCCAAAGGATTCAGGGCCCTGAATAGGCCAAGGACTTGTCAATGTTTACTCTGTCCTATGGTTTGGACATTAGTGAATTGGCTTCCACATCGGCCCAAGTATCTGCATGAACTTGAAGAAAAACTATCACTTCTAGTAACTCATTTTATGCTTAATTGGTAAAGGGGGGTAGGGAAGGCCTTCAAGAACCTCTTCAATGATTGGGACTTGCCTAACCCAGTGTGAAATGAGTTCTTATAAATCATTGCTCTACCCAAGCTGCACATACATTCCGGGAGGGCGAATCCTGTTTAATCATTGCACCCACACACGAGCAGAAATATGTGCAGTTATGTTTCTTTGGGCTCAATATTATTCTTCATATACATTAGCTTAATTAAAACTCTTAAATGTATGAGGATGGCATTGTTATCACCTTCCTACTGAAGAGAAAAATGTGGTGAGGAGATGCTGAATGACATTTCTAAACTCACGTAATTCCAGGTCTCTCCTTAATTGCATAATCTCAGGATTTAACCCCATCCAATGGAGAAAGCATTTTTGGTAACCTCCATCCTCTCCCTCTACTTCCATACCTTTAACTAGCTACTCATCAGTAAAATCTTCTAGACGCCAGAGGCGTGGTTTGAATCCGAGTATGAAAGGAAGAAAACTATAAACTCACATACTCTTAAGAGAAGACAAAAGAAGTTACAGGACCTGACATCTTCACAGGACATGTGAAATGAATCTGTATTGCCTTCCACAGTTAGTCCATTCAGTCACAAGGGTAGTTTGGAAGGGCAATAAGTCATTGCACACTTTCTATATCGTTCTTATACAATCAAAAGAGTGAAACAAGAAAAGAAATAGCTATAGATGAACAAGCAAGTGCTGGGGGCTGGGGATATAGCTCAGTGGAATAAGCCCTTGCCTAGCAAGCGCAGGGTCCTGAGTTCGATCCCCAGTACTGAAAAAAAAAAAAAAAGCAAGTGCCTATAACATTCACTTAATTAACAACATGGATTAAAATTTAGAACACATTTATTCTTTAGTTGTTCTCCAAAAAATATCATGTCACAGAAGTAGGTAATGATTCATGCCTTCAGGAGAGGTACCCATGCTTTCTTCCCCCAATCAGAATTTTAACAGAAAATACAACATAATGTCACAATATTGGTTATACCAATCTACAATTTTTAAATTAATGAAAGAAATAATATTTTAAAATTATGAAACTGTTAGTTAATTGCTTGATGAAACTTATAGAAAACTATAGATTAAATTGTAACTTAAATGGGATAAAGCTAAAATGTCCTAGCATTTATTGCAATATTATAAGACACAGCTGTGTGTAATACACCAAAATACATGAACTGAAATGTGTTTGGGAGGAGGTGTGGCTCAGAGGTTGAAGGCATGCATAGCACAGCATGCATGAGGCCCTAACTTCTCTCTGCAGAATTACAAGGTATAAAGAAAATTTTATGCCATCATAATGGTCCTAAATTTTTAATATGATTAATTTATATTTCTCAGATGAGGTATTTAAATCTCTGCCTGTTTGGAAACCTCTTCAAAGAAAATATTTGTGATACATGCAGATAGGAGAAAATATAAGACCACTGGACTCAAAAGATGAAATATACATGGGATAGGTGTATTGCTGATGCCTGTGGTTTATTGAAAAGAATAGTCAATGATTAAAATTCCTTTTCTTGACCAATTTTGCATGCTTGAATCTAGTAATCAGAATTACTTATCTGAAAAAACAGTATGCAGTATAAGAACCATTGTTGAACTCCTACCATCTTGTATAGTGAAGCTCTGTATCAGTACCGTTTTTTTTTTTTTTTATTACTTGCTACTGTCTTTGATTGTTTGATCAATTCTCACATTCTTATGTCTGCTGGACTGAGGAAGTTCATTGAAGATTACTTCGTTGTAATGTAGCAACCATTGTTAATTCCTATCATTTTGTTTTGAAGTCATGTATCATTTTGTTGTTTTTGTGATGTTTTGACTTTTCTTCGTTGTTGTTTTGTTAGTTTTTTTAATTTTTAAAATTAAAAGATGAAATAAGACTATAAATAGAGAGGTATGATGAAAGGGCAGAGCTGTATGAAACATGCAAAATGTAATGTCATCTTACACTAAAGCTACATATGAAAGTATTTAGGGACTAATCTTTCCAAGATAGTAGCTTTGGGGTGAGAACTAGAGTGTCAGTACAGATGTAACATGCAAGGAATACATGAGCAAGTGTAGGAAATACATTTATAGGAAGTAGATTCAATGAATAAATCTCAAGACCAACAGAACTAACTTTATAACTGAAACGTCAACCTGAAGCATGTTGGATACATATGTTGTTTGAAAGGCAAACCATGTGTGATGAGGAGAACTCATCAATAACTCCACTATTGACTTGGAAAATGACATGGAATCATGTTTAGGACAGTTCAGGTTTGAAAAATCAACTTAATACAAGTTGGCAAATGGTGTTTAGCTCCTTCTTGCTATAACTCCCTTTGCCTATAGCCTGTTGTTCTAGCAAGATTGCATGTGGTCAGGGAACTTGCTTTAAAATTACTTTATACTTCATGGCAACAATACTAATTCTGCATGCATTGTGAGGACTCATGCTTCATGGTTACTTAATGACAGAAAAGATACATCATGTAATAGAAAAGATTGTTGTTGGATATATTACATTCTAGTTTTGGTTTACATCTTGACTTTAGATAAATCCTAACCACTCTGAACCTCAACTTTTCCACTTCTAAAATGTGGGGTCTTGGACTAGAACACAGCCTCGCATATGTAGCATGTTTCCCTTTAGTAGACTCTTTATAGTACACTTGAAGAGATTCAAACACTCCAAAGCAACACCAGCAAGTCAGACATAATTGCAGTGCAGTCAGCTCCCTTGTATAAGGACGTCTCCTAGAGCTTACAAAGGCTTTCTCAGAGCACACTGATTATTTGGTTGACCTTCAGCTTGTGTTGGAGGGCAATGTCCAGTTTTCAACATTTCTTTACCTTCCATCATCATGAAGAACAATTCTAATAAGTTTTAGTAAACATATGCTTTCTCTCTGCTGTAGACTTTACATTACTTGCATCATTTATTTCCTCTTTGCCATAAGTAACATCTTGTTCTGTGGCCCCCTGGGTTGGCTCATATCACGTGCAGCATACATGCACACATCCACCAACCCGAATCAGTGGGCACAAAACATGTACATTTTATGAGGTGACCGGCTTCTCATGGCAGAACAGTGAAAAGTTCACGGTACCACATATGTGAAATAGTTGAAAAAAGATGATCACTAAAACTGTTCGACAAATTATCCTAGTAATACTTCCCCTTTGTGGGATGATTCCTAAGACATGAAATGCTTAGACTTCTCTTTCACTGTTGCTCAAACTGTTTTCTATAGTAGAAAAAGTGCTCTGGTTTACATTTTCTTCCTTTAATTTTTCTAGGGATTTTTATACTTAGGAATCAATAATAGATGATGAAACCAATAAACAAATGGAAAATAAAGTAAAAAAAAGATTTAATCAAGTAGTTAGAAAACAACCTTTATATATATTCATTGACACCTGTGCTCATAGCTTTGATTTGAGATGATTTATACAGTGTAAATGCAACTGCATCTTAAATAGGATCACAAGTAGCTAAATATACACTTTAGTGCTAATCACATTCTATGTGATTAAATTAAATATCACTACTTTTCATGACCTTCACTAAAGTGCAGGGTAATGTCCATGAGCTATGCCACCAAAAAGCTACAGAGAATAACTAGCCAAGGTCCAGTAACTTTCATTGATCTCCTGGTTTCTCCCACCTGTCTTTCCATTTTCTGAATGTGTCTGTGCTTTTGTTAATTTGGTTTCATTTTATCAATTTGCATTCAATTTCCTCTCTATCTATGTCCAGATCAAACACAGATTCAAAGATTTCATGAAATTAATAACAACATAATATAGTGGTCCCTGTTGAATCTTTATTGTGTTCCACAGAGTCTTCTAAACTTTTTCCATAAATTAACTCATTCAGTCTTTAAAACAACCTTATGAGGTTGGTTCTACAAGTCATATTGTTCTTTCTATAGAAAACCTGGATGAAGAGGGCACAAAATTTTCCCTAAATTCATACAGAAACAATTGCAACATGAGGGGCTGGGGATATAGCTCAGTGGAATAAGCACCTGCCTAGCAAGTGCAGGGTCCTGAGTTCGATCCCCAGTACCGCCAAAACAAACAAACAAACAAACAAACAAAAAAATCATTTGAAAAAAACAATTGCAACATGACATTGATATTTACTGCAAAATGTCATTCATTTCTAAATTAGGAATCAGTGAACTTATTGGCATTATTCACTCTCTCCTTTCTTCACACTTGGAATTTTGTCATTGTTACCAAGTTTTCACATTGTTAATCACTTGTTTATATGTCTGGTTCTGAAGAGGTGTGTTTGTAAGTAATCTATATTGCTTGTTGTCCTCAAGGCTCAGGTAATAACTGACTGATCTCTGGTACCCTAGTTGTGTTATAATGAAAATATCACTGATGTCTCTAAAGAAATGAAGTTAAATTCACATAGATTTTTTTAAGTCTTTAGTGAAACACACATAATGACAAGCAGTGCTTACTTAATCAGATTAACATTGTGTAAATGATTTAGCTCTATGTAGTGACTTTATTGTGAAGAATTCTCTAGAATTCCTCAAAATCTGGTGCACGCAGTGTCTCAGAGGACACATGAGAAAATATCTTCACACATACTCCTCAGGAATTTCAGTGATTTTTACCTCCTGGCTGGAATGTTAAGCCCTTCCTTTCAATCACATGGAGTTTGATTTAGGACAAATTCACTCGCAACACACTGAGATTGTTCTATCACTAGACATAGAGAAACTTTAATCTCCCGAGCTAATCCCCAAGTAAGTCATTTTAACAGCTATAAGTACCATTAGAAATAGGCGTTAGGTCTAGAATTGCAACTTCAAGTGTTGCAACATTCTTTTCATATCTTCTTGTGAAAGATATTTGTCTAAATATTTACAAAGAATAGTCTGATTTTTCTAGGAACAAAGAATCTGGAAAGGTTCACAGGTGCAGTAGACTTTCTCTGCACAGAATGTGGGGGAAAGCCTCCTTTACTAGACCATTTCAGGGAGATTTAAAAAACTATTCTCTACATCAAATTTACTGCCATTAATATATTTTCTGGGTGACGCTAGGCATGGTGACACATATCTCTAACCCCAACTACTTAGGAATCTAGCGCAGCAAGGTGGTATGTTTGAGGTTCTTCAGGTAACTGCCTCAGAATCAGCAATAATGACCAACAAGACTGTTTACTTATCACGTGTTTGCTCTGATTCCTACCCTTTCCCAAAATTTATCCTGTGAGGTGACAGTAAAGAACCCAACAAATAGGAACTGAGCACCCTTAATACATTGCATTATCTAAAAATAGATTCTAAAGCAAACATTCGGTACCACCTCCGAGAGACCTCCAAGAGCATCCCAGTGGGAGGACTGCGGCACACCATCTGCTCCAAGTTCTTGTTGGATGGAGAAGCACCAGAAGTCAGTAGAGCTGCACTCCTCCCTGCCCTGTCTCTCTCCCCATTAGGGCATTCAAACTTTAACAATCCAAAAGCATCAAGAAGATCACCACAGCATAAAAGAGCAGAGGTACAGCAGACTAAAGCACAAGCCTCCTCTCACTCTCCACGGGTCCCTTTTCACCAAGAACTTCTAAAGAATTCCCGACCCTACCATTCCTTTCAGTACCTACGCTACTCCTTTCTGAAGTGAATTACTGGCTGACTCGAAATAGCAATTTAATACTTCCACAAAATGAGGCTATTTAAAAAGTACATTTATTCTACTCTGAAGCTATTAAACCAACACATTTGTTTGCTTTCTTTGACCACACTTATTTGTGAAGAGGTTAAATGGGTCTCTGTATTTGCTAAATTATTCATATCATTCACTTGAAGTTCTTGAATTTGTATGTACTTTCTAAACAAGAGAGACAATATGCCCGGAAATTAAACAGTTCTTGATGTTTCTATGGTGTTTACCAGGGGAAAAGAAAAGAAAACATGGCTATTGTTGAAGGTGAATATTTAGCTTTTAGGGGTAAGGGATAAAGTAACTTTGATGAGAGAGGTATTGACTTTGTTCACGTCAATAAAATTATGGGATTTCTCTGTATTTCTATGTCTAATGTTGCTACAGACTAGGTAGGGAGGAGGAACAAACAGAAAGCAGTTCAAACATTTCTATTTAAAAGGCAGAAATGCCTTCAGCTTCTACCCTTGTTACTAGAACAATGACTGGGTCTCTCTAACTGCAGTATTGGCTTCAGCACTGCTTTACTTTAAAATGAGAACAAACAGGAGAACTAGGGGGGAAAATAGCAAAGTAGTAAAGAGAGAAAGAGAGAATGAAACCAACACTTTTTTGCACCAAGGATTTCTGCCCCACTTTCACAACACTTTAGAGGGAAAGTGAGAGTAAAACTTGTAACATTCCCAAAGTGTGTAGGAAAAACTAGCATTATCCAACCTCTGCTGATGCCCTCAGTCTTGCCTGAGCGTAGGAAACACCATCTGCTTCACACATAGGACCTCTGACTAGGAAAATAAGTTAACAGAAGTCTTTGGCTGGAAAACCCTCAGTCACAGGTGTCTGTGGTGGAGCGACACCTTCTCCCCAGCAGGACAATAAGCTCACACCTCCTCGTGCAACTGTTCCCACAAAGATATTCAGCTCGTGCTCTAACATGGACATTACTCACATGCCTGAGAGAACTGTTAAATGTCACTATGAGAAGGGCCTTCTGCTAACCTCCTTTGAAACATATTCTCTTCCTGCAAAGTGACATCTTGATAGTACCACGTTCATTCTCAATATGTTCAGCCACAAGGTAATCTGAGCTTCTAGCTTAATGAATTACTACAGAGAACTCACACCAGTGAAAATTTTCATTGGTTGATGAAAATTCTATTTTTTTCCAAGCCCTGCGAACTATTTTTTGAATAAACTTGAAGACTCATCACAGTATTCTTATATAAATGACATTAAAGAAGTTTCAGATTTAAAGAGAACTAGGACAGCTATTTCAATGTTCGTGGTGAACATGTTGACTTTTGTTAAATACACTGATCTTCACAGAAATAAACACCTTCAGAAAGAAGAAAGTGATGACCTTTGAAGTCTATAACTAAGGAAACTGTGGAAGATAGAGACTGTGGAACTTTTGGGCACTGAAATCGCAGCATCTTTCAAAGCAAATACACTTTCCAGACTTAAGAGACTCACTCTCTCTAAAGTCATTTCAGCCTTTGTTTCCATTTCTTCAATACTTACTGTTCTATAGACATGTGGACTGCCATCTGAAGGGTACAAATTTTGAAAATTTCCTTTCTCTAGGAGGTTCCATAAGTAAATATGAGCGTGAATGGCCAGAATCCAAGCATACCTGCGAGGCAGCATCTGTAGCAGAGCGTGTAGCCATCACCAGGTCCAGTTAAGAGGGCTCTCCTTGGAACCAGTTACAATAATAATCTGAGGCAATGGCTTTCTTGAAAACCATGTGCATTTGTGAAATGAAGTAGCAAAGAAACCTTAGAGTAAATTAAACTCAAATTCTGTTTTAGGCTGGAAAAGTTACCTGTGCTACTTGGACAAAAGAAGACTAAAACCATGATTAGGGCTAAACGAAACTGTTCCTAAGCAGAAAGCAGAGTTTGATTACACAGGCCTGAAAGAAAGTGTGAACATGAGAAATACACTGAAGAACTTTATCAACTAGGTTTCAAGAGGTAATAAGTTTTATCTTTTTCCATTTCAGGATTGCATGTAACTCTATATCTCATCTTTATTTTCCATCAGATGTGCAAGCTAACAATGTTTCTATTCATTTAGATTTGAAAGAATCCCCATCCTGTGTGGGTTATTTTATTCTCTAGCAGCCAAGGGAAAGAAGTTGCTGCCAGTATGATGCTAAGGTCATGCCGAATAAAGACAGCCCGGGCAACAAAACAGTCCACTCTTGTGGAAGCAGAAAGCAAAGCCATCACCAACTTTGGGACCTGATCCACAGTACCAAGTCACAGAACTCTTCTCAGTCACTGCATTTTAACTCTCCACTGAAAATAGCTCCTCTGTGCGGGGCTCGAAGTCGCATCTCCAGCCAGCGAGCCAGCACAGTACCTAATTGTTTCGGACCAGGGACTCTGCGTAAGCACAGAGGGTCTTCTAACTTCCAACCTGTTCCCAGCACAGCCAGAGGACAACACCTACCGCTGTGCCCACTGAAGACATCAAAACAAGCCACTGCGGGAGTGTAGGAACTTTTGTGCAAGTCTTTAGCTCTTTCTAGCATCTTCTGCGCTCTCTAGTTTCCTGTAGTTTAAAACCAGGCAACCTCAGGGCAGGTGGGAGCCTTGTGCTTAGGAAAACAGCTCCGAAGGAAAGACACTGCCTGGTGACAGTTCCCTTTTGTATCTGTACTTCCTTTCGGTATTTTGTTCTGTAACAGCGTGCTTTCTGTCCACTCCTTCTAGGGCAGGAAGGGAAAAATAACGTCTTTTCCTTCCCAAGGGAAGCTCTTGCCCCTTACTGGGAGCCATGCTAAGACTTTCTCCAAGGAGCTGGCTTCACCGCAGACTCTGATCCCCGAGAACCGAGAACCCCCAACCCCAGTGGTTCGGCCACCTCCTCTCTGGGGCGAGGGGAGCAGCCCGGAGCCCTCGCCCTTCCGCCGACCTGCGGAGGGACCAGGTCGCTCTGCTGCCGACTCACCTGGTGCCGAGGACCAGCGCGGGGAGCAGGGGCAGCAGGTAGTGCGCGGGGCTGAATTTCATGCTGTCGCCGGCCGGGGTCCCCCTGCCCCGCTGCCTCGCACTGCTCCGGGTCCTGTCGCGCCTGGGTGACCGGCTGTGTCCCCGGCAGCGAGGAGCCCTGTCCAGCGGAGCCGGACCCGCGGAGCTTGGACTGGGGCGGCGCTGCCTGGCGCGGGGAGTAGCTCGGGTGATGTCACCGCGATGTCCCCCGGGCGGGCGGGGCGGGGCGGGGTCCACGGTCAGCGCGCGGGCAGCAGCGCCCGGGACGAGACGGTCACCGCGCTGGGGCCGGGCACAGCACCCCGCGGGAAGCTCAGAGCCTCGGGCAGGGGCACCTCGCACTGGATACACCCCGATTCCGGGCCGAGTGGCGCGGACCGCGCGCTCCGAGCATCGTCCGCACCGGTGCCGAGGACGGGCAAGAGACACTGGCCACCAAGGACTGTCCCAGCGCGAGGAGCTCGGGGCGTCTGGGCTTCCAAGGTTTCTGATCGGTCAGTTCTGATTCCGTAGCCCCGGCCAATGAGCTTGGAGCGGGAGACCCAAGTTGTGCACCTGAGAGTCCTGGTCCGCAGGTGAGGCGCAGCGGGTGCATCCCGGAAATGCATCCAAGGGGAGCAGGGCGCGCTGGGCTCTGGAGAGGGGCGGCGAGGCAGCCCCGAGGTGCCCTTTGCTTTCCTGTAGTTTCTGAGTGTTTTAGGCTGAGCGGCCAGTGTTTCACAGGCTTCCTTCAGAGAATGCGAATTAGCAAAATTGAAATAGCACATCCCGAATGTGAAATGCCATTTTGCAAAAGCAGTTGCAGGAAACTGGATCTTGGCATCCATGTAGGAATATTCAACTCGGGAATCTTCCCAGCGCGATGTGTTTACATAGAAAGGGATGTATCTCAGTACAGGAGCCGCTGTAACTCACTGTATAAAGTACTACTTCTTACAGTACTTGCATAAGCATTCTTAGAAAACAGAAATTAATATTGTCATTGTCATAGGTGTGAGGAAAGTGAGGCTCTTTAAGCTCTGAGCTGGATCCTTGACAAAAAGAGCTGTTCCCCTAAGTCTTCTGTAAACCCTGTTGCTGCCTTGAACATCTCTGCCTTAGCTCACTTAGGTTTTCCAGCCCAGCCTTGAGAAAGAGCTGCTCTTGAGTAATGCTTGAGGTGTACCAAGGCAAAGGTCAGCAGGTGTCCACAATTTCCTCTCCTGATGCTTGTTTTTCACTTCTGTTTTTAAAAGTCAGAATCAAGCCATTTGGAGTGGTTTGGGTCAAGCATCTCCTTTGATCTAATTGCTTTAAGAGAGTTGTAGTAAAATATATGTGTTATAATGTGCTATTTTTAAAAGGGTGGATATGAAAAGAACCATCTAATTAATTTTGTTTCATTTCTGTGTTTAAGGCCATTGAAGTTTAAGATATTGATGCAGAAGAGATTTTCTTTAAAAAAAATCCCAAATCACTAAGACATATAAGTAATGACTTTTGCAGTGATTATTGGTCTCACTGGGACTAGGAAGAGCCACAACTGATAGCAGTAGATATACACATAACTCACTGTGACCTACGGAGAAGTTTACAAAGAAAACAGGCCCTGCACCCCTCTCATACAGAACTCAGACACCATAAAAAGTAAATGCTTTGATTTGCTCCTCGAGGCATTTTCGAACACTGGATTTCCTGTCCACTTTTGAAGGTGATGGTTTAAAATGTGTACTCAACAAAGACATATTAATAAGGATCAGTAAGTTACAAAAGAAAAGTCACGCATAGAACACGACTCTGTCTATGTAAGTTTGCATTGATTATTATGCTGTAATCATGGGAACCAGAAGTGACAGTCATGTCTAGTGCTGTCCTCTTTGGCATTTAAGTTGACAAATTCAAAGTGATCAAGAAACTTCCTCAGGGCCATTCAGTAATTTATATAGTAGAATAGGTATTCAAATCGCATTTTCATTCCTTAACAAAATATGTAGCTTTTTGAAGAAAAAAAAGTTTTACACCTGTGTGAGAAGAGACTTTCCCCAACCTAAATTTTACTACATTTCACTAAACAGACAATAGAAAACAGCAATCCAACAACTTTACTTTGGCAACGAAAAAAACGGAAATGCCCGAGTAAACTTTGTTCAGACTGTGTCTCAGAGCTCTGTTGTACATCTGGATTAGACACCTACACAGAGCCACAAGGAATGGTGGCCTTTGTCAATTTTTTACAAACAAAGGAACAATTCTCTAACTGTAAAAGACACTGGTGCATCAGGATGTCCATCTTCTAAGGTGAGCCTAAGTGAGATTTTGGAAATTACTACATATTTAGAAGATTGAAATGTTCGGAATTCAAATATAAATGCATTTTATAGCAAAAGCCTTTTCTTCATGGGGAATTGGCAAGATTGTGAGTCTTCATCACCCATGACATTCTGTCCACACTGTCAAGAAAACTAAATCCCAAAATTGATTTTATGGTTTCAGAGGCTTGGTATACGAATTTAAAATATGCAGTAATGCAGATGACCGACCTGTTTGCCTGAAAACTCTTTCCTGTGCTGAGTCCCTTGCAGGCTCAGCAATTTCCTTCAAAAGAACTGTATAACAGACTGGTAAAGCACAGTATGAAAGCCCATGCAGTAAAACTGACCCTTCATGAAGCCCAAGGGCTGGGGGGCAGAGTCTATGTTGTGAAACAATTTTTTGATGTGTCCTTCAAATAGCACCAGAAGCCTCTCATTTTACAGTGCGCAACTCAGCATTTTAAAATGTGTTTGCAAGCTTACAGTATCAGCCCTATTACACAATTTGAGAATAAGCTATTTCCCCAAAGAAGGCTCGTATGCGTGAGTATTGCTTGCTCATCCCTCCGCATCCCTGCTCATCTGTGCTCACCCCTCCTCCCTTAGCATTGCTCTCAGCCTGTGCAAAACACTATTCTCATCTCTGTCTCTCAATCCACGGGATCCTTGAAATTTCAAGGAAATTGATTAATACTGTATGTGGCCTCATGTAATTGGCTTCTTTTATATATTTTTTCCTATGGCTCACCTATATCATGATATCTATCAATACCCTGTTACATTTTGCTGAGTATTTTTTCATTATATATATATATATATATATATATATATATATATATATATGGTACTTGACAGGCATTGGAGTTTTCTTTTTGGCTAGTATGATGAACACTACTATGCATAGTCATGTAAATGTTTCTGCGTAAACATTTGGGTGTATCTCTGAGTCATATGAAACTTCTAATTTGCAGCTCCAAGAGTTGCATTGGTTGGAATTCCTTCAATTGGCATATGAAGCTGTCAAGTTCTCTAACTCCTTGAGAACACTTAACTCTTTTCCATATTTTTTTAGCATTTTTAGTACAGGTTTGTATGAAGTAGTTTTTCTTTGTGGTTTTCTTTTTCAATTTTATATTAATGAGAATAGTAAAAAAAAAAAAAAAAGAACAATAGTAAAATACCCATCTCATACACACAAAAAAATAGAAAGCAAAAACATTAAAAATGATACCAGGTTTCAAAACCAAATGATAGGTACTAACAGTGGTTATATTATGTACTGTTATCAGCAACGAACCTGCTCAGGTTGCCAGATGTAAGAATGCAAGATTGATCAAGCCATTTCTCTTCATAGCTTTAATTTGCCTAACTTAATTATATAGAACATTATTTCATGTGCCTATTGGTAATTCATACATACATATTGAAGGTTATATCTATTTAAATTATTTGCTTATTATAACTTCTTTGCTTTATTTTAAAATTTTAAGAGCTCTATAGATATTTGAGTGCAATTTCCTTTTTGACATATAGTAGTACCTCCACGATTCTGGACACAAACCAATTTGGATGAGAAGTAAATCAAATTCAATGGTTAGGATCAATGTTGACCCCCTTGGAAAAGAAGGTATGTGATGTGATTGAACATGTTTTCCAATTGATCAAGTGTCTCTTCACTTTATAGTGTAATTTGCAGGATACTTTTAATTTTTTTTTTTTTTTTTTGCTGTACTGGGGATCGAACTCAGGACCCTGCGCTTGCTAGGCAAGCGCTTATTCCACTGAGCTATATCCCCAGCCCCTCACTTTTAATTTTCATACAAACAAATTTATCCAATATTTTTCTTACCATTCTCTTGCTGTTCTGAAGCTTTAACTCACCCAATGTCATAAAGATTTTTGCTCTAGTTTTTCCAAGTCATTTCATGAGTCTTAGCTTAAAATACACCCATGATCCTTTTAGGCAAATTTTGCATGCTTGCAATGTAATGACCCAAATTTACTATTTTTCTTTTCCATACCGATATCAGTTTCTAGCATCATTTATTGAAAAGGTATTTGTTTCTAACTTTTACTTCCCTGCTTTATCTTACGGTAATATATTTCCCATTTATATTCTATGGATTTTATTTTCTAATTTATTATTCCAACCTTTGATTTTTCTTATAGTTTTATCTTGCATCCTCCTATGTTAAAATCTTCTTTTCTTACTAAATTCAACTCAGTGTTTGTATTATTTTTTATTATCTACTATGTAGTTTGTGCATCTCAAATTTATTTTTAGTCTACCAGTGTTCCCTCAAGACCTTAGCTATATTTCCTATGAATACCTTGAAGCAAAATTCATCCATTTGGAAACCTTCTTCATCCTTCCTCTTCTTACTCCTCCTTCTCTGTATTTCCTTATAGCTCCAGACCTGAGTCATCCAGATGACTAACATGAGAACTGTACCTTCCTTTTTAAAGCTATTTTCCCACATATATACAGTCATTTAGACCTACTGTTCTTACTTCCTGTGTACTTATTACACTTATCATCAGTACCCCTACATTCAACCTGCCTTTTGGGCTTTATGCATAGTTTATTATTTCTTGACTCCTAAATTTTTTTTTGCATAAAAGTGATTTTTGTTCAAATCTATTTCCCTCATGTGAACTACCTAAAGTGAAATTACTTTCTGATTTTGTACAGAGGATTGTATAGCACTGGCCAGGCAAGTTGCTTTACCACTGAACTACATCCCCAAACAAGAACTGCAAATATGCCGATGGCCTTAAAACACCAGGAAAATTGCTTGCAAATATGATATTCAGCAATTTCCTTTTCTGTATTCTTTCTTTAAATTCCATGTTATAGCAGGTGTTAGTAAGATTTATCACTGCTGGACACAATAAGTAAAACCCACAACTTCAGCAAGAGCTTTAATTTGACTTACAGTTTTGGGGGATTTAGTCTATGTCCAGTGGTTCTAAGAAAGCAACATGGTGGAAGGACATGGCAGAGCAAAAATGCTTAGTTCATCCTAGCCAGGAAACATTACCAGGGAAGAGATCAAAAGCAAGTAGTGAAGGTGTAGACATAGACTCCAAAGCAACAACTCCCTATAGCACCTACATCTATAAGTGGTTTGCCAATCCCTGGGCAGATTTCAAGCCCAGCCCTGTTGGAATTCCATCCTAACTTTCACATTCCCACTCTGGTCAAATTCATGTTTGAGCAACAAATAAAGCCAAACTCCACAGTTCTACCTAACACAATACACCACTATTACATGCAACCAAAATGACAAAAACCCTTCTCCAAACTCTCACCAACTCTGGTACTTGTCAAAAGCCCATGTTGAGACTCATGACAAACTCTTAGTAGTGAATCTCTGTAAAAATCAAAAACAAGTTATATAATCTCCAAATAAATGGCATAGTGTAGTCATTCCCTTTTCAAAAGGGAGCAATGGGACACAGAAGATTCAGACCAGCTAAAACAGGATTGACAGCCAGAAGAGTAAACATTGAATCCTATTGCTTCCATCTGGAATCCTGCATACACCACACAGAAATATGAGTTCCAGAGGATGTGGGTATCTCCACATCCATGGTCTTTTGTTTTACAGCCAACATGGCCTCCAGCTTGGATTGGCTCTAATTTATGGCTTGTACGGTCCTGCAGCAGCCATTGCATATTCCTGGTAGCTTTTTCCCCAGATCTCTGTAGCATCTTTGGCTTTACTACTACAACTCCTCACACTACCTTCTCAGAGACACCTGGCCTGATATCTCAGTCCTCGTTGACCCCACACTCTTGCATTCTACGTGATTGAGAAATCAGCACCACACGGAAATGTCATGCTGGACAATGCATATTATGACCCTCTGAAAGTGAATCCTGGAGAGCCAGTGCCCTCAGAGGCACTTCTTTGGCAGTATTTTTAAGGGCTCTCCTGAATTAAAAGGTTCAAGCTATTTCAGCCTTATGCCTGCAATGGATGTCATCTTGCTGGTTTCTGAGATATTCCCAGAGCATCATGCTTATCTCTGTAGAAAGTGTGTTGTTTCTTTATAATGGAGTTAATCTTTACAGCAGCCACATCATGTTTGACCCTAACATTATATCACTTTTACTTCTGAGCCCAAATCTATTTTTTGTAAATTTTATGTGGTACTTTTTGCCCCCAGATCTCACTGAATGTCTGCCTAAAAGCAGCCAGCAGTACTAAGGCTACAGCTTAAATATTGGGCAGCCTTTGAGTTCTCTCCAGGACACCAGTCAGTCCATTTTGCTTAGTCTCACTCTTCTAAAAGTTTTCAGTGATGTGCAAAATGTAGACACATCTTCTGTATAACACACATGCATGTAGTGTATCTGTGCATACATTTCTTGTTCATGACTTTAACCTGCTCTGCCTGACATTTGGTGTCTACATTCTGGGCTTCTCAATTCTGACCAGTGTTACAAATCAGGCTCTGCTTACAACACTCCAAGACTTCTCTAGGCTGCATCTCCAAACTATTCCAAACTCTCACGACAGACCAGTTCTAAAGGCTTTTGAGCCACCTGATCATGTACAGTCAGCAATCACCCCAGTCAGGTACCAATTCTCTATATTAGTCAGTGTGCCCACTGCTGGATGCAACACCTGATGCTCACAGCTTATAAGGGAAAAGGTTTAATTTGGGTCATGCATTTGAGTGATCAAATGCATGGTCAGTTGGCTCAAAGACTGAAACATCAGCATTCTGGCATAGTAAAAATTCTAATTGATAGCAACTGGGAAGCAGAGCAGAGGAAAAGCACCAGAGGGGATGGGGCCAGCGCTGAGACACAGTATCCAAGGCCAGGTATCCATGACACAAACACACACACACACACACACACACACACATCTGCACTATAAATATAGTAGTATAAATTTTCCTTACCAGATCTTTATACTTTTCATGAGCTCTTCTTGAAATACCTCTTATCTTAGTTGAACAACTACCTTAGTAATGTAAGTCCCTAAGGCTATCATCTCTTCCTAGAATATTATCTTGGTTTATTCACCACTGCAAACTAGAAGCAGTGTCCATTGTGGTAGTCTTATGACATGGTAGTAGATTGCCTCGATATTGCACTTGTTATGTTACAATTATATTTTTCATTTTTTCCCCACACTATAAACATGTTGAGGATAAAGCATTTCTTATTTTTCTATGTGCTAAGGAAGATGATGATATATTGCAAAATTAAAACTTTAAGTATTTTTATTTAAGCATTTTCTAAGCCAATTACTAATTTTCATCAGATATTTGTAAACCTGAGCACTTCAAATACTGCAAGAAAATTATTAGCTAATTTACATGGTGTATTAAAAATTTGTCTTTCATACTCATCACCAGTTTCCTCACTGCTAATTAGAAAAATCTAACAAGTAATTTTTTCTATAAGGCCAGTTATGCATTTTTGGGGAAAGCTAACTTTTTCCTGAAAGACTGAAAAGAAATATAGTAAAAATTAGATGTGGCTGTGCACGCCTATTCTATCCATCACTTGGGAGGCTGAGGCAGGAGGATGGTTGTGATTTGAGGACTCCTTGTGCTACATACATGAGTTCAAGTCCTGCTTGCACTACATAGCGAGACCCTGGCTCAAAAACAAAATGCAATGAAGCAAAACAAAACATAAATATACTACTAATATAATTTTCCAATTTTGGTATAGAAACAAAACAACAAGCAAAACCAAAGAAAAAGAAAATACTAACTCCAATGTTTTATCTGTCTATATTGAATGGCTTTGACCTATTGCATTTCCCACCCTGAGTTTATGTCATCTTTTGGATTGACATGGCTGGCATCTCTGCAAGAGCCCCACAGTGAGAGTTTCCCACTAAGAGAAAAGGGCTGCGTGATACTTTTGCCCTTCACATTTTCCCCTAGAATTACTGTGCTCTCCATTTGCCAGCCACACAATGTGCGAGTTATCCTGGGTCTCAAAAGTATATGTAAATGACGTCTTTATAGATTTCCTAATTCTAGACAGTTCATACTGAACATTCTGCTTCACTTTAGCCAAATTTTAAATCCACTTTTGGCCTCCAATCATTTGGAGAATCCACTAGGGCACTAAATCTACAGTGAATCCTGTTAGAAGATTCTTTTGCCAGCGCACAGAATGCCTAAATGCACTTCGAGCTTTTTTGAGTTGTTATTTCCAGCATGGTCATACTTTTCAGTATATCCAGAAAGGAATTCACCTATTGAAATTAATAGCTTCTATTTCCTAGGATTGAGTGTAAATTTTCTTTTGCTACATACATTTGTGTGAGTGAGATTCAGTGAGATTCTCACCATAGAAATTTTAAATTTCATTTTGGGCCTCTTCTATGACTATTTCTCATTACAGTTCCAGTGATCAACAAAACATGAAAAATTAAGATATAACCCTTCTTGGTAACTCCACCTGACACTGGACTCATGATTTCTCTAAAGGCAGCCTCACATTCATTATCCAATTCAGCTTACATAACTATTAATGCTGAGATTTCTGCCTCTAGACACAAAAGGATGATTAGTACTACACTTTTTCTCCTGTAGAAAACTATACAACAGAAAAATATAGGAGGGGGGGCTGGGGATATAGCTTAGTGGAATAAGCGCTTGCCTAGCAAGTGCAGGGTTCTGAGTTCGATCCCCAGTACTGAAAAAAAAAAAAAAAAGAAAAATATAGGAGGTCACTGTTTGAAATCATCAGGAATAGGGGTCATGAGATCACAGAAAGGCAGGTGATGCTCAAACCAGGTCTAATGTCATTGTATAGGAACATGGAGAGCAAGAAAAGTAATGTTCTCTTGTTAGAAAAGAAGCAAGTCAGAGTTTTTGATCAGCTACATAGCCTAAGACAAGTGATGCAATGGTAACAGAGAAAAACAATTTTCCCCAAATATTGCCCCCACATCTTAATCAAATTCACTAAGGGTTGTTGGCCAAAAGAAGTGCTGTGTGAGAAAAGAACCAGGCTCTGAAGACTATGTGCTGCTCAACTGTAGGTACAAGGACATTGTGAGGACAGAGGTCACTGAGTTCTCACAGAGTACCATGTAACACTGGAGAACTCCTCCTCCCACAGAGACACAGCCCTTGAATCTTGCAAATGCCATAAGCATTTAGTTGAGCTCTTAAAAGGCCAGCTACAGACTAAATGTTATGCCTCACTGTAAAAGGTGTATTTTGTAACTCAAGAAGCAACTGTTACAAGATGTCATGAAAAGCATTTTTAAAAACCATCTGACAGTAACATAAAGAGCCTGGTATCCAGCAGAAAATTCAATATCCATTAAAAGAGGTTGGCATGATAAAGAACTCCTGTAGTGCATCCAACCAACATCAGAGCATGCAGTAGAATTATGAGACACAAGGAGAAACGTGGAAGAAACTCGTATTTTTTAGAAGGCACTAAATGTTTGGGGTTTTTTTGTTGTTCTTGCCAGTATTTTATTGTTTCCAGTTATTTGTGTAAAACATGTAATTCCATAAATTGAAAAAAATCTACTGAAATGCATAGTTTGCTAAGTTTTTCTACTCCTGAAAGGCACTAAATGTTAAAAGCATCCAAAGTAATGCACATATTCAAATAAGTGATCAAAGACTGCATAGAAATTTAAACTGAAATTATTTTTTAAAAATTAACATTTTAGAATGGGTAAATGGTACATTTGAAAAATGCAGCTTTAATACTAAGGATTCAAGGATTATTAAATTTGAGATAATGCAAATAAAAATGATCACATAAAAACTAATAATAAAGTAACAGTCACATAAATAAAAATAAAGAACAAGTAAATAAATATACGAACAGGATACAGTGAATTGGGACATCATATGAAGTTGTCTAGTAAACACATATTTGGAGTTACAAAGGATTTAAGAAAAAAGATAAGGAAACACAAGTAGGATACAAAGAAACATGGGCCAAAATACCAAATAGGTTTAAAAAACATAAGTATACATTTTGTAGAAGTTCTGTCAAACTTAAAAGAGTTAAATTGAAACAAAAGCTCACTTAAATGATTTCATTAAAATCACTAAAAAAATAAAAAGAACCCACAAATAGAAATATTGTGTAGAAAAGGCCCTCAATGTTCAGGACAATTCAATTCTCATCAAAAGCATTAGAATGTAGATTAGCACCTTTAAAAGGTAAAACTGTAAATGCGGAATTTTACATTGAACAAAATATCCTTCAAAAATGAGGATGAAATTATATTTCCCACTAATTTAACATGAAAAAATTGATTAGCAATGAATTTGCTCTAGCATCTATGATAGCTAATAATTTTTTGGCACGAAAGGAATAATACAGTACGGCAACAAATACTTAGAAAATAGAATTAGGAATCCCAGAAATATATACTTTCCTTTAAATACAAAGATCAACTCAGTAACATTTTATTTTATTTTATTTATTTATTTATTTATTTATTTATTTATTTTGCGGTACTGGGGGTCGAACTCAGGACCCTGCGCTTGCTAAGCAAGCGCTTATTCCACTAAGCTATATCCCCAGCCCCACTCAGTAGCATTTTAGTGTTTGAATATATATCACTAGGACATGACAAAAGCAGCAAAGTATGGTAAGTTACTTATACTGTAGGGAATGCATTTCATATTACTTAGTTGTAAAATAAGCATTAGGCTGAATAGGAAGTGCAAGAATTCATAACATATTCACTAGAGTAGACAATAAACAGAATTGTAAGTACATATGGAAAATAAGCAGATTAGAAAATACAGAAGGGGAGCTCGGGAGGGGAAAGGAAAGTAGTGAGAGCGGGCTGAGTGGAGGCGCAGCCCGGTGGATAAGGAAGGGGAGGGCGCTTGAGGGGAGCGGAGGACACTGGGAACAGAAGAGGAAGCAAGATCTACACCCACGGGCACGGATTCCCTGTGAAGAACGTGATCATTATGGATGTCTAAATGGTGCCAATAAACTTGACAAAAATCCCGAAAAACAAAAAGAAGTACAATCCAAGATTGTCAAGGAAAGGATGTGAATATGGCCAAAGTCTCACTTAGAATGAGGAATAATAATGGAAAATCCATGGCATTTTAAGAGTGATACAAAAAAAATATATACTACCAATCTTATAAGAAAGGCCCATGATCCAGATCTTTCATATATTAACTGGAAAACAATTTCACTTAAGTCTGACATATTCACAACCTGCACAAAGTTATGAAAAATACAACTTACAAAAGAACTCAAGAAAAAATAGAAAATAAAAATAATTTTTCAACATTGAATTAGTAATTTAAGAATCTTCTCAAAAGGAAAATTACTTCTTATAATCTTTAATAAAGTTCATTAGATTTTGAAAGATATATCTAATGAGAAAATAGGAAATATGTTAAAAGGCTTCAACATTTGAGGTTAACAGTAATAAACTTATACAAATGATTTCATATAGTAAAGATTTTCCATTCACTCTATTTTGTGATCATATTGTTATTATTCTTTTCCTTGTAATAATCTGAAAAATATAATACTTATAGATAAAGTAATAAAGGAATATAGGTTTGTATGTATTATAAACTTGAAAGGAAAAATCCTAGATAAAATATTACAAAACCTAATAGCAATATTTAAAAAGGAGAATATAGCTCCAGTCGGAGTTTGGAGCATAATTCAGTGTTTGCTTTTTATTTCAGTTGATATATATTTTTACTGCTATAAAATAATGTAGGAATAAATTAGATGATGATTTAAATCCCTACAGAAACAACATCACACAAAATTCAACAGCCATTCAACAAAATTAACCTTATAAAACAAGGAATACAAAGCAAATACTCAAGCTGATGAAGTAGTGTACATATAATAAACGAATGATATTATACTTGAGGATGAATGACGAGAGCTTTACAGCACTGAGAACCAAGGATGTCCTCACAATTCTTTAGACTACAAACAAAAGAATGCAAGGCACTCGTTCTGTGGGTAAGGTTAGGCAAATATTCCTTAGGGAGGTCACCAAATGGGAAACCATAAAAAAGACATTGACAAATATTATTGGAAAAGTGAAATGTTTTCTTTAAAGAGACTACTAAGAAAATAAAAATATGGAACAGATATTAGAAGAATATATTTGCAATAGAGTTTCCAGTAAGAAATCATTCAAAAACTATGCCGTGGATATTTTAGATCAGTAATCAAAACACAAAAGAATCCAAGTCTTGCAAAGACTTGAGAAGGCACTTTTAACAACATGACTTTAGAATGCCTAGGTAGGCACGTACACCGTGCTTGACGTTGCTGCAGTAGTCATCAGTGAAATGCAAACTAAATCGATATGGAGAACTACTAACAGAATTGAAAAGCCTTCTACTAGATGGCCTGGAAGTGAAATGCAGGAGTTTAAAATATTGGAAAGAATGTGACATAAATGGTACCCTTGTGCACAGTATTTAATTTATATTACAAAATCATACAACCATTTGGGAATCTTGGAACACTTCTTTTAAACTTGGATACACTATGACCCTGAAATTTCAATCTAGACATTTACTCAAAAGATATTATAACATGTGTCTGCTGGAAAATTTTTATGAAATATTTATAGCAGTTCCCTTTGTTATGGCCCCAAATAGTTATCAATACAAATAAACATCAGAGGAGAATGGATGCAAATTTTGAGCTTTATTCCTGGCTCTTAAAAAAGGGTCACTGTTACAGGAAAGTGTCTAAAACATGCAAAGTAAATATTAAACCAACAATTAGGACAGAAAATGTGTATGTGAATTAATTCATTTTATATGGATTTCAGTAATAGGCTAAACTGTTGGGTGATAACCAAAATCAAAAAGTTGCTACCAATGGGGATGTTAATGGAATGGAAATGAGAGAAGGGAGATTCTCTTGTTTAAGAAAAATGGTGCACATCCACTAACTATTTTCCAAATCATCAAATTGCTAAAATTTAAATTAAGGATTCTATTGCTTGTTTGAGGCACAAAAATTAACTTATATTTAAGATCTACATATTTTACTTTACATAAATTTTATTTACAGAAATAGGATTAAGATCTTCATTTTTGTGTTGCATAAAATGTTAGCTACAATTTTCTCCATCCTTTCATTCATCAGCCCAGCTAGGTTTTTATTTGTCTATTCAAGTAGTCAATGTTCAGGGAACATCTTCTGGAGAATTGTGCTAGTCTGTCATAGATACTATGGATCTGCAGTAAGGGAAAACATGAAGAGATGCAATAATTGTACAAACACTGTGATAGGGCTAGTGAAAGATATTATTTAACTTTCAGATTTAAGGAATCTCAGAGAAAGTGATCCTTTTTTAAACAGAGAAGTACGAGACATGCCCACTAGGCAAAGTAGACTGAGTTGACTGAAACACAGAGTGGAGATCTAGTTCCAGAAACAAACTAAGTGCTTCTCTTTGCATATCACGTTGCATTGCAGTAGGAAAATAGACATTACGACAGAAATTTATTAATACCTAAGTTACACGGCTATTGGGAGGACTTGATATTGTTTTGGTTGTTCCATGAGTATTTTCAAGTTCAGTGATGTGACAAAATGCACAGAATTCAGCAGTAGATTCCACATTTGTGCCTAGAATTCATCACAGCGATGGATACAAAGTGATAGCACAAGGAGAAAATAGCCACTGTGGCCAGTCAAGGAGGTTCAGGTGAAGGCTTCTGATTCCTGCTGTCACATAAATCATAGACACGTCTTGTTCTCCCTAAGGACACACAAGGTGTCTGCACATGTGCAGCCTATCAAGTTTGAATATTTTTATGGAAGGTGGTCACGTAAACACATTCTAATTTTGGAAGCAGTTGGGATACCTGACTTGTAAAAATGCCTGTTGTGCATCTGCAGTGATTCTATGCAACACAGATAAACATCAGTTGTCATTCATCCCTGGGGCACAGTGGACCATTATTAATCACTGCCTCTCATGGAACATTTGAGGACTACATTCTCCATCATGTGCTTAGTGTAAAGCCTGGCTCCAGCTTATACTGGAAAGGAGCAGGGTTGAGAATGTGCAACTTACAACATTTGCATTTATTCTTCCTTTACCTTGAGAACTAACTAAATGTAACAGAAAATAATAGTACCTATAACATATTACTGAGGATTAAACTTATTTAAGCACTTAGGAAGCATTTCATAACCAATAACTAACAATGCAACAATTATACTAATAATTACTGTGATATTATTCCTGGGAAAATTCAGGTACCATATGCTCTGAAGAACATTGCAGTTGTGATTGAAAGATAATGTTAAATGAGTGACAGAGGGTGATATATGAGATCAGAGGAGTAGAAAGTGTCTGTATCATAAATGGCTTTGATGGGTAGAGAACAGAACCTTTGTTTTACCATAGAGATTGTAGATTGTCATTTAAAGATTTTAAGGAAGTAATATGGTAGCTTTCATGATGGCCTCCAATGATCACTTCTTGCTAAAACTCATAGCTTCCACCTACACAGGACTGGTTTGTCATATGCTATGGGACCAAAGGAACACAGCAAAGCTAAAGGAAATGTCACTTCTGTGACTAGGAGTTAAGAGACATTGAGATATCTGTACCCCCACCAAATTTAGGGAAAGCCAATTGCCATGCTGTCCCTTGAATAGAACCATGCGATGAACAACTGAGGAGTGTCAGTAATGGTGAGCTTGAGGAAATGAATCTTTTATTTATCCCACTCAGTCTTGAGATGTCTATACCCTGGTTGAAAACATGTGCGCAAATTCATGAGATACCGTGAGGCTAAATTACCCAACAAAAATTCTCATGGATGCCTGACTAACAGACTGAGAAACCATTGCTTGCTACAACAAATGATTAACACAGAAATTACATAAGTAGGAGTGTGCTTAAAACCTATGCATCAAGACTTTGAAACAGAAATTAGCCTTTTTAAAAATATTGAACTCAAGTTTCTGCATGACAAAAACACAAACATACGTCGAAGATCCATTTCTTAAGTATGTTTGCCACGACAAGTGATATTCATTAGCAAGTATTCCTAAGTTTCATATGACATTTTAAGCTTGTATCTTAGTTTTTGGACACAAAAATTAATTTCATATTCCTCATGCTTCTTTGGAGTAGAAATTTTTGCTTGCAGTGGAGAGATGGGAAAATCTGAGCTCAGGAAATTCTTTGCCATGCCCACAGTCAGAGTTAACAAGAACATATTCTTTACACTGGTCACAATATTGACTTAAGGTTGGGCTATTCTGAGTAGAATGAATCCCTGCATATAAATCAGCAGCACACTAGCCCATGTCAAATACTGTATCAGTCAAACAGACTTTCCAAACCGTATTTGAATTTACATTTTAATTGAATTTTGTGGCTTCCTTAACATTCAAAAGTGATGGCTACTGTGGTTCCATTTTTTTTTTCACTGCACTCTTAGCAACTGATAGTGACGTGTATTTGGGATAATGGCTGGTTTACATTCATATTCAATAACTCTTAAAGTATATTTCTAAAACTGTTTTTTAACCTTCATTTATGTTTTCTTATTGTTGCTTGAGGCTGGAAATTCTTTTATTACGCAATGGCTCACTGGAATTATCTGAAGCATATTTTCCTTTATCATATTAAAGCACAACTCTTAGATGTGCAAGTAAATGTAAAATCCATGTAGCAGTTGTCTGTATTTATTTCAAGTATCTCTCCTTTTCATTTAATAATTTATCTGAAGCTCACATACACTGTACTCCATTATCATGGTGTCTATGGAAATAAAGCCACTGGTACTAAACTACTGCATGGATTTATGCTGAGACCTCCACCATTCACTGCAAAATCAATCAGATTCAAATAGAGAATGTACCTCTTTGAAAGAAACTGATTGCACAAGTTTTTGGTTACAATTGCACAGAAATGTAATTGAGTAATAAAACTTAGTCTTTACAGCCCTCTGAAACTCTAAGTACGTAGGAAATAAAATAAAGTAGTACAATTACAGTGAGTAGAAAACAAAGCCCAGGGAGGTAAGGATGCCAAGGTGACCCCAGTTACTAACTAGCTCTTTGCGGTTTCTGAGATGGAACAAAGCTCGCTATTCTAACTGCCATTATCTCTCTACTATTAGTTTTTATTGAAAACCATCTGTCTTTTGTTAAGAATATAAAGAGTGCAGAGATTGATGTGATGTACCGTTTCATACCCTAGATCAAAATTAGAAGCTTCTATTTTCTTTCTTTATTAAAGTTAGTGTGGATTGAGCGCCATAGAAAAACTTAAAGGAAAGTAGCCAATCTGGTCCATTGTTGTGTCTCATCCTGTTTCAATTTAGAAGATTGTCTTGGTTACTTTTCTCCCATTGCTGAGACAAAATACCCAATACCCAAAATGAAGGAAGGAAAGGTTTATTTATCTTACAGTTTGTGGAGGTTTCAGTCCATACTTGGCTGGTTCAGAGGCAGAGTGGCACATGGCAGAGGGCAAACTGTTCATGGCGGCAGCACACAGCAAAAACAACCAGCAAAAGGGAGGAATGGCTGCAAGCAGCCTCCTTTTCTCCCTTACCTTGTAAACAGCCTACCCCCACCCAGGGGGCATGCAGCTCTCACACAGTCTCCATGCCCTCCTCTTCCACAGGCTCAGGATATATACAAAGTAAGCACCCTGGCTTTCTGCTGAATCACTCAGTTAAACCTCCAGATTCCCCAGGTTCACACAATGTATCAACCATAACAGAGACACAGTATTCTTTTTAACAATGGATTTCAGAATCTCTAATCATGATGAAGGAATTTATTTCCTCAAAATGACAATGAAAACTTTTGACGCAGAATGCAGAGTGGCTAAAGCGTGAAGGTAGGTTCTCTTCTCAGCCTAGCTGGTATTGTACTCTATGAAATGGTACAAAAAGAAAGATGCTAATGTTTCTGAGGTAGAAAGGCATGTCAGGAATGTCAGGTAATATGAAGTATGCACAACAAGAAATATGTAAAACAGCAGCATTTTTGCATTTTGGTTGTTTAAATTGACTATAGATCTTCATCTTACACCTTTCAGATGGAAAGTTCTGTCCTGTGGAGACATGATTAACACAGATCTTGGGGAGGTAGATGGATCTGAACATAAACTGTCATTTGTTGAATACATCTGTGCTAGTCAACCTTCTTGCTGCTGGACACAATACATGATAACCACATCTTAAAGAATAAGTTGATTCCGGCTCATTCTTTCAGGGGATCCTGTCCATAGTTAGTTGTCTCCATAACAACAACATCATGGTTGGAAGGTTTTGGTGGAACAAAGTTTTTCAGTCAGTGGCAGCCAGTAAGCAGGGCAGGTACACGGCACCAGAGAGGTAGGAGAGATTGACCAGCCACAGACTTCTATGACTCACCTAGAGATACCCAGATTTGTGCTCCAGCAATCCCCCAGGGCAGATCTCCAGACCAATCCAGTTGTTACTCCACTCCAATCGCAAAAAGAAGGGATGTTCTCATGTCAGTTGTCTCGCTTAAATTAATGAGCTCAGGAGCCAATTTTGAGATGAGGATACATCCATGAGCATTCAGAGAAATTAAGACAGCTATCAACATTATATTGCACATAAAAATTTCAGTTTAGGGAGGCAGTATATAGTGATGATTTCATTCATAAGGTGGAACTTATATACTTTTATGTAAATATTCTTAACTTCCTCCAGTATAAAATTAGAACAGCAATAATATTCACCTGTTAATGTTGGAAAAAATTGAATTAGATGCTACATGTGATATGACTTAGAAACACATGATATGAGATACATCCAATAAATGTTAATTAGTGTGATGAATTCTAAAATACTTTGCTGGAAACTTCTCTTTAAGACCACATATCCTCCCTCTCTGCTGAAAATACCAGTTACACATCACTCATAACGTCTTCCATCAAAGAGAACTGTTCTCTACTGCAGATAACGGCTTTGCTGAAATTTACTCTGCTTTTCAGGGAAAAACCATTGCTCACTGACAGATTTGTGTGAATACAAAGGCTCAACTTCCTTGCTTGAATTTTTAAAATTCTGAAAACCCATCTGTCATTGACAAAGCTTCGCAAAGACAGTGCTGAGGTGTCTGCTCCAGTGGCATTGCAGGTCACCTCTGCACCCTGGCCAGAGTGCATTCCTTTCCTTCCCTCCTTCCGGTTATCTCTCCGGAGTGTTCTTCCCAATAAGCCTACAGTTTCTCTGAGTCTATTCTAGGGAACCTAACTTAAGACACTGATGATAATAGCATCACTTTGTGTGTGTGTGTGTGTGTGTGTGTGAGAGAGAGAGAGAGAGAGAGGACGGACAGACAGAGACAAGGACAGAGAGACACAGAAACTTATATCCAAAGTAAGCTGTACTGATGATTCTCTGAGACCCAAAGTTGTACAAGGTGGGGGCTAAGTGAATAGTATCCAAAATCTGCCTGCTGGAAATTGAAGCTGACTACTTACTTGAGGCAGTTTCTGCATCTGTAAAAAGGGATAGTACCATTTCCTAAAACATGAAATGCTTGCTTTGTTTTCAGACTTCAAATCAGCTTAATTTATTAAGCTTCCTCCCTCCAGAAAACACTCTAAAATGCTAATAATCATTCCATGTCTCAGTGTTTTACCTAAGGAAGATAATTATATTACTTCCCAGAAAATCTGAGAGATCACATGGCACAGCTGTTATCAATTACCAGTAAATGTAATTTTTGCTGTCATGTCCGTATGAAAGATCTGGCAAAGCAGGATCTAATCTTTCAATTTAGGACCCATTAAAATAAGGGTTTATTTCTGGTTCTGGGTTTATAATTGGGTCATGGCATTGTTTGGAAGAAAGAAACATGACTAAAGAACTGACAATAAAGTCAAGAAAACCTTTCGTCCATTTTATTTACAACTGTTTGGGCCTGTGGATGTGGGTGAGTGATGTATACTTCCCAAGCTTCAGTTACTCACCACTCACGTCAGATGCCCACTGTGGGGCAAATCGAGGATGATCCCATTTCTTGAGTTAGCATTTTTAAAGCTTTTGCAAATCTTAGATGAAGGCTCTCAAATGCACATAATTTATTATTCCACTGTTATTTAATGATGAGAAATACAATAAATCAACTTCTCAATCAAAGCAACTTTATGGTAGAAAGAAAAATCAAGGAATATATTATATTCTTCAGAGATTTATGTATAATCAGCGAACACAATTCCTGACCTTTTGACTTTCCCAATTCCTTACCTTTTGAGTTTCAGAGTGCAAGCTTGACTAATGGCAGATAAATTTTTAAAAAAGCATAATGATACTAAAAGCTTTGCAAACTATTTTAAAATTTACTTTAATACAGATTAGGTTTTTTAGGTACTGGGAATTGAACTCAGGACCTTATGCTTTCCAGGCAGACACTTGTGCTGCTAAGCTATATCCCCAGCACCTCAGTAAAAATTTGTTGTTAAAGGCCCTGACCCTGGTGCCAATTGCTGCGCAATCCTACCTCTCAGATGTAGTAGCTTTGTAACCTTGACTAAATTACTCACCCCGCTCTCATTTACATTCACTCTTTCATTTGTAAAGAGGAAGGTTACACTACATAGAGATGTGAAGATGAGTGAGGTAATTAAACTCATGTAAGAAGGTGTCAGAACAGATTAGCTCTTCTCATATAATCTAATGAGGTCTGAAAGTGAATAATAATCCAGCAGTGCTGAATAAATACCTATGTAGTTTGAAGAAAAGTATGTACAATACTGAAGCAATGCCATGATTCAGGACTGTGAAAAGAACTACCATTCTCTTTCACAGAGCGCCTGCCCCAGTGAGTTCTAAAAGCTGTAGCAAAGCAGGGATCTGGCATTTCAATCCAAACAATGCAATTAAGGGTTAGAACAGGGTCAGTGTTTACAACTCCAGGACAGTGCTTTGTCACCAAGAACATTATTTAATGTTTCTCTTAGAGGTGCACCGACTTCCGCTTAACTGAAAGGTACCACTCGACTCCTCACAATGCCAGATCTTCCCAAGTCAATAGCAGAAAATGTTCTGATATATGACCGTTATTTCTTTCAAGGGACATAAATAAATTACACAAAGGAATTGTATTGTAAAACTGGGGGGATGCCAGAAGCAAATGGGAACCGCTTCCTACATCCTTCAGTAAATTAAGTTCTGTGTCTAGCAAAGCAGTAACAATGAGCTTAGATGAAAGTATTACCCTAATTTCTCCACTCACATGAAGAGCACATATAAAGTAAAAGGTATTAACCATGGAACATGGTAACAGGAACACATTAAGAAGTTGATAAAGACTACTTGTATTGTGTTTCCTCTCTGAGCTAAGTGTAATGATATTGATAGTTTTTCCCAAGTGGAAGGCAAAGATCTGAAATCACAATATGTAGGGATCTATTAAGTGCCTTTGGTGATTGGAATAGTTAAGAGACCCATGGATCCTTACGCATTGTGTTTCAGGATAAGCCCACATATCATTCTAAATCCTTGGTGACAAAGTAAAATGAACTCTTTGTTTCTGTCCTTACTTCAGAAGTCACTGGACTTGTGCTCTATTATTCTCTAAGAGTTACATCTCCTAAACTCCACTACTGTGATTTCTACCAGGAGCATGTTAAGCTTCTGTGACAAAAGTACCACCACACTCTGAGAAGGAAATCGATGTGCAAGAGGTGGATTTAAGAACATGTTCAAGGGTGCCAGGGATGTAGCTCAGCAGTGCAGAGCCTGCCTGGCAAGCATGCAGTCCTGAGTTTGAATCCTGATTAAAACAAACAAACAAACAAAAAAAAAAACACATGAAGAACATATTCAAAATGAACACATTTGCAAGAAAAGTGGCTTGGGCAGGGTTCATCAAGATGAGGCAGGAGAGAAGGGACAGGCAACCCTTTGATGACTGTAAGTAACATGACCTGTTAGAACTTTTCAGAGTTTGTCTTGTTCTGTCAGTACTAAGAAAGTGTGTTTTCATCTCCACCTCGGTAAGACTTTGGATACAAGATATGCAGGCAAGGGAGTAAGACCTAGGCGTGGCAAGTTGTGTCAAACCTGGAGACACTTCCCGAGGGACTGACAATGGAGGAACCTCAGAAGATAACACATCTCTATTCCGAGAGGTGGGTCTTGGCCTACGCTCTTCCTTCCACCATGTTTAATAGTCTAAATCCAAGTCACAGTCCTCAAATATTTTGAGACAGGGTCTCACTCGGTTTCCCGGGCTGACCTCACATGCTTGGGTTCAAGACATCCTCCTACCTGAACCCCCCGAGCAGCCGGGACTGTGGCACACACCACCACACCCCACTATTTTGTTTTACCTCTAACTTCAAATGCTATTGTATCTGTGGCATTAGCACTGGAGTCATTATTTATGCTTATGGGAGTCTGGGTTACCAAGCTCTTTCTTCTCCATTCTGGGCCACGTATTATTTGCTGATTCCCCACCCAGTTCTGAGATCCCAGCTTGGCACAGTAGTTGCTCCAAGCTATTCATCTCATGTGTACTCAGCTCTGTGTCACTGCAACTCACCATGCAACCATTATTCTGGCTTTTCTGTTATTCTGCATCTTCCTCGTACTTTATATAGCACTGAGTAATAATTGCTAGTTTGCTTTCCAGCTCTGAGGTCTTTAAAAAGCAAGTTTATTTTATCTTCTTTTTCCAAACACATTCCAGGATATCAGAATACACACAGGCTTGTATACAAGCAGTGAATGCCTGTTGATAAAATAAGCAGTCAGTAACAAACTTGAAAGAGAAAAACGACAGTCTTCTGTTTCCCTGGGTGTGACTGCTCGATCGATACATGAATGGTCAATAGTATTGATGATAAAAAAATAGTATTGATGCAAAGATGGTGGCCCAAAGATTTGCTGTGCCTGCCAGCTTCAAATTCAATCACAAAGTAAAACTATGCATTAAGAAAGTTATAAAGGGCAAAGGAAACAGTCTTGTTTCCCATTTTTAAACTTCATGTTATGCCTTCTCCACATAGCAACTTTCCGGCTATACTGTTAATGCCACTGAGTCTGAGAAACCCACAGACCAAGGCCTGCCAGTGCTCTTTGGGATAATCGCTAGTTTTTGTTTTATGTACATGGGTCAGCATAAATCCTGACTTCTCTATGCCTTTGTGTAATAAATAATCTTGATAGCAATTGCAACCATCATTCAAATACAGAGCACAATGTCACATAAAAAGAATAGATTTAGAATCTACTTTGTCTCACAGATTGACCTTGAATTGTATCAGTGAATACCTAATTATGCTCATGGAAAATCAATGAAAGAATTAGATAATATGCAAAGCAATACACACTCAATGTTCTAATATTGCTGAAAACGCGATAAGTCATGAATATGGCGATAAGCCATGAGAATGATGAGACTGCAGAACCACTTTCAATATGTTAACCACATCTCACCAAGGGATGGCTGTATTAGGTACTTTTTCTTCTCAAAAGCAAAAGAGGTAGATCAGTTTTAAGAATATTTATTTAATACGGCAGTTGTGATTCAGAAATGGTAGGAAACCTGCCTAACTCCTGGTAATCTACTGGTAGAATCATAGTAAAAATCCAAATAGTCTAGCCAGGTGTAGTGATACACACCAGGAACTTCAACATCTTGGGAAGCTGAGGCAGGAGGATCCTAAGTTCAAGTTCCTCTTGGGACAGTTACTAAAAACTTTTGAAGTAAGAAGAATTAAGATATGCTGTGTACACCACAGCAAAAGCACATATTATATGATTAAATGTAAGCGCAGCATAACGATGATACGTGAGACGAGTAAGGGAGGGAGACAGGCTGGAAGAAGAGAGGAATTCTGAAAGGAAACAAGCTGTGTGCGTGCAGGTGCCTACACCCTGGGGAGAATGTGAAATTCATTTACCACAAATGGGTGCTAATAAAATGAGAAGTAAGTTCAAAGAGAATGTTAAATAAATATAGTTCCATAACTGAAAAGAATGCTTTTATATTCTTTCAAAAATAACCAACCAGAGACATTGTAACTCCTATAATTCAGCTTTCATGTGAAATTTTCACCCCATTTTACTACTCTGCCGAGAGAGCTTGGGACCTCTGAAAGAATGAATCAGTTGACACCACAAGAACAGGCTTTGAAAGAGAAAAATGCACATCTTTTCCACATCAACTAACAAACTCAGCCTGAGAGCAGCCAGGAAGCCTCGCACAGTGAAGTGAACAGGATGCCTGATGTCCCTGCAAGACTTCCCAAGGGCTTCAGAAAGAGGGAGAGAAAAATTATAGTACATGAATTAAAAAATGTAACAGCAGATTTTACTCTCAATTTTTTTCAATATTTTTTCAAAGAAAATAAACACACATTTTGAACCTGTTCTAGGAAACACATGTTTTATGAACCAAGTTCTTTTACTTAAAAAAAGCATATAAATATAGAGCAAGACATATAACAGATGCTCAAACACAATGCTTTTATGAAAGCTAAGAGCCAAGCACTAAACATTATCTAAACCTGCTGCAACTGTTTTGCATTTATATAACACGCAATATATTTGAAAAATGTACTTTTTACCATCACTGAAGTAAGATACCACTGCAGGCCTTCTTATTTTGCAAATGAATAATAAAATGTCACACAAAAGAGCTAGTGTCACTGAATTTTAGGTGAAGGGACCTGAGAGTTTTATCCAGCTTAACATTCTTATCTTATGGATGAGACAATTAGATCTCTGGGAGGAAGTTCATTGGCTCAAGGTCACAGTGCTATTCGAAGTCAGAGTTTATCCCCAAGTAGTGCCTTCGATTACGAGCTCTGAGCTGCTGTAACTGCAGCTGACATGACAGACATTGAACATCTATTGAATTATAGGTGCTCAAGTACTTGGCAAATAGGATGCACTCTTAAAATGTTTTGAACAAATACACTTCAATCTCTTTTTGTCTTCACATCTCTTTCTTAAGTCTGCCCACAGTTTCAGAAGGACCAAGTCTCTATCTCAGAAGCCACTGCACCCCAGTGTTAAATCCTCTTTGTTCGTAACTGGGGTGGTGAATCTCCACACAAGTACATTCGCTACAGGAGTTAAGAGCAAGGATTGGGTTGTTCTGTGGTCACCACACTCGAGTAAGAGTGGTCAGACCGGGCCACCTAGGTTGGGCCCTCAGCAGTAACAGCAAGGTATAACTGTAGGAAAGGTTAAAAACGAGGCAGAGATGCAATGAACACCAGGCAGAAAACCAATAAGGGAACAGCAGTTTTGCAGCATGCGATAGACGTCAATGCCTCACCAGATGTATTCAGAGCATCACATCCCATAGCAGTGGAACACACAAAGCCAGGCTTAGCATATTTAAATGTGAAGTAACTTCTTACCACAGCAGTATAAAGTTAAAAATTAATTACAGAAGGAGTTTTGAGAAATTCACAAATGAGGGGAAATTAGAAACAATACAGTTGAACAATCAGTTGCTCTAAGAAGAAGATAGTACAAGAAAACTCAAAATGTATAAGATGACGGACAAACAAGGAAGCACAACATAGCAAACTTTCTGAGATGCAGCATTTCTAATAATGAAGCTCATAGCAATGATCATCTGCACTAAGAAGAACGATCTCACAGTAACCTAACCACTGTCAAGAAAAAGTAACTAGAAAAAAGAAAAACTAATCTCTCAGCCAAAGAAAGGAATTGGTACATATTGGTACTAAAGTAAAGAAACAGAAACTAGAACGACAAGTGAAATACAGTCAAACGATGTGGTTGTTTATTTTACAAAAGATAGTTAAAACATACCAAACATGAGGTATACAAATCATGGAAGAGAAATAATTCAATAAATAAAGTTATAAATGAAAGACATTATAAATGATACAGCAGAAATGTAATGGATTATAAAATAAAGCTAGGGAAAATTATATGCCAAGATATTGGGTAACTACAAGACATGGGTAATTTCCTAGGAATATATAATCTGCTAAAACTGAATCACTAAGAAACAGAAATTCTGAAGATAACAATAACAAACGTGGAGATTAATTGGTAATTATAAATCCAGAGGAAATGAAGTCCATGTCCTGAAAAGATATATTCCCTTCCTTGTTGATTGACATATTATGCACAATAGCTAAGATTTGCAAACAACCTAAATTTCCAATATATACACAATGAGATATTATACACCCTTCAATAAAGGGAGATTCTGTCATGTGAGAGAACATAAATGCATATGACAAATATTAAGCTGAGGAAAATAAGCAAGATACAAAAAGATAACTACTATGTGATCTCATTTTATGAAGTATATAAAAAATATCAAACTAACTGAACCAGAGAGGAACATGGCGGTCATGAAGGGCTGGTAAGTGGGAAGCTGGGCAGATGATGGATGAGCCGTACCAAATGTAGAAAACCATGAGTAACTTCTAAAACTTGAAGTACTGCACTGGATTGTGCAGAAGTTGGGAGTGAGTTGAAGCAGAGATCATGCTTTATTAATAGCTTGTGCTTGTTGAAACTTACATTACTTCAAAGCCAAACCCCCATGCCAAAAACTGAGAGTAAAATTATTGAAAAACTAGATCAGGGTTGGTTAAATCTATAGGAAGGATGAATAGATGAAATCAGGTACCGAAAACAAAGTTACACTACAAGATCTGACAGCTCGACATAGCTTCAGGTAAGAATGTATTTTCGCTCATCTCATGGATTCATTAGTGTCTACTTACAGGCTAACAGCTGTGAAACATTTCAGTTTGCCCTCTGTTTGCATGAGCCTAAGTTTGTGCTTAGAGTTAAGAATACACAAATTTATAAGGAAAAAAAGCCATCTTCCAGGGCACGTTAGTTTGTGGTGTGTAGTCTTTATTAAACAAGAAATTTTCAGGCCATCCTGCAATTTAAGTGTTCTCTGAATGCACTGAATTGCAGAAAGGTTGACCATGCATGAAAAACAGTTTTCAGAAAGATTCACAGCTAATTCCTACCCAACCCTTGTTGATATATTATTCTATGCATGGAACAATTGTTTTGCTAGCTCAGGTAGAGGTACACTGCATCAATATATTTATCCAAATTACTGGCATCTTTCATAGTAGCTGGCTTTTGAATTATATGCATGTGTTTGAGAACTGAATTTTATTTTGCTTTTTGGCTTTTCTTGCAGGCATTTGCAATCATCACACATTAGATATCAGCCGACGTCCTGTTTTGCCAGTTAGGCTTCTTTCTTCACACTTAAGAGAAACTAGACGTGCTTGATCAGTGTTTCCAATTCATCCTTCTTTTCTTTGCTCTTTGTTGCTCCTGCTCTGCCAGATGTTCACGGACCTCTAGAAACCCATAAGTGCTGCTGTCTGATTACACCTTCGCTCTGCTTCAATAAGGGTGATCTGCTAAGCAAACTGGTCTGCCACTGTTTACAAAAGTACCTTCTTTTCTTATCACCAACATATCCTCACGTCACTCTTTCCCTGCTCACGCTCGCTGAGTTTACGTCTCTGAAAGCTACTTCTCCTTCAAAGCTCACTTGGCGATATAATGTTCGTTGCTTATGACTCAGGGTATAGGTTGCTCTCCAAGGGTTTATTTTGCCTGGATTTCTTGTTAGTTCTTCATACATGTTTATGATGTAAGAACCTGATTTAAATTTCTATTAAATTCCCTATGGCACTCAGTCTTCCACAGGGTAGATGAGTAACACAACATTGCCTAGTTTCTGAACTTAAAATAAATGCTAGTAAAGAGTCTCAGTTTGGAGTTAAAATCACATATTTTTGCTGTTCTAATGTCGTTCTCTTGTCAGAAGATGCAAAAGATTGGAAAGTTTGATGTCATCCGCAATTGGTGCTGACACAATAGAGGTGCTTAATGAATATTTTTCAAGTCAATGAAAGAATAATGTAAGAGTAGAGTGCTTCTGACTCTGTTACTCACCAAAATTCCCATAATATAAAAATAATTTGCACCATCCCTATTTCTAATATATAGTTGCAAATGGGTAGGGTAGGAAAAGTAGGAAGAATTTATGATGTCCATAGTCAGCAACAGATGAAAATACCAGGAAAAAATAGACATAGCAACAAGTCAAATTTGCTAAGGAAGAAAAACAGAATATTGAATGTAAGGAATGGGGATTACAGTTACTTGACATTTAGGATCCAGACATTGCAGGCTGAGATACTTATTTGATTTTATAGAAGGTTAAACATGGGAAGTAAGGAGTCATCAATTTTGGTGACCAGTGGTCAGTTTGTGTTTAGAAAGTGTGATAGTTCGGAAGATGCCATTACAATGGTATATGTAATTAAGCACATGGGTGTGTACATGTATAAAAAATGTAGAATGTATATGGAAAGATAAAACACAAAAAGTCCTTAACTGTAAATCTCCTGAGATATTCAGAAGTTTCTTCCAAGAGTTCCTCTGTCTCTCTGGGTGCAACCTGTTGGATAATTCACTTGGTGATGTTTCTAAATCTGTATGTGGTCCAAAAGAATTCAGTAGCTCCCCACTCTAGGAGGACTTGAATAGTGACCTCTATGACAGGAACTCTAGATAAGAAACAAAAAATGGCTTCCTGAAATGTCACCTCGAAGGCACTCTGATGCTTAGTTCATTAGAGGCCACATACAAGGCGTGTGGCCTGACCCATGTGATGAATCCATGGTGTACTGAAATGTAGCAAGGCTAAAACCTTCATGCAAAGTACATTTGCCATCTGCTAACAAATGTGGGGCTCTCACTAAACATGGCCGGAGGTGAGACTGCAGGAAAGGCCTGTGGGCAGCATAAAGGTGAGAGCAATCATTACCCACACAATGCTAGGCCATCTGTCCCTGCAGGGAAATGGACTATAATCACAAATACTGCAAATTACTATTATAATATTTATTATAGTCTAGTCTGCAGTAATTTCCCTTGGCCTGCAGAAACATAGTAATGGGTAGTTGTACCATGATCAGTAAAAACTTAATGAGGACCAAATCGATCTCATCAATTTCCTGTCACTACTCCGTTTATGATACTCAAAGCCTGCAGTCCATTTAAGTTCCCTGTCCTGGCTAGCCCAATCACAATGCCTGTTTCTGCTGAAGTCTTTGAGAAAAATTAGCAGAACAAAACACTAATGAGGGAGAAATACAGCAAAGTTGCTAGGACTAACATGATGGGCATGTATCCCACACGATGGCCGAGTTATTGTAAAATTTGCCCAGAGTTTACTATTTGTATTCCAGTATCTGTCATTTTTCTCTTGCTTACAAAACAAAGCCTGAGTTTTCATGAAACCTTTGCTGCTTCACTAAATGATGTTATTTTTGAAATTTAGTGTCACAGATAAAATCTAACTAATGATAAGAAATGAAGAAAAAAACGCATGGAACTTCTGATTATGGATGTTACCTTTTTCTCTCTTCCTCTTAATATCTATAACATAAACACAAAAGCTAAAACATCACAACCTTCACTCCAGCCGAGGAAAAGTAGTCACAGGAGAAAGACATTGTTTCCTTGGAACTTACTCCAGGCTCTATCTCCAACCTTTTCTAATGAGAAGGAAATAAAATTCTACCTGTTTAAATCATTGTTTTTGAGACTGTAGTACTCTCAGTCAATAATGATTTTTACATGTATCACCATCTGGTAGTTTAGCAAGATTGACAGTGAGGCAGATAAAATACAAAATCACTCCCTCGATATTCTGTTCCTTGCTAATTCACAGTATAGTTTATGGAAGAATTTGTGTCTGTAGTTGGAACTGCAAAACTGATGCACCAAGACATACAGTAACAGTAAGCCTAGGTCTTACTAATGCAGAATCCACAAATTAAAGCAAACAAGCTCCTAAAACATTAGGGACCTGGGAGGCATCTGAACTTCCTGAATCAGCCTTGGATCCTGAGTGGTGCAGTGTCATGAATCTCAGCAGTACGACAACTCTCAGAGTCCTGTGAGATTTGTTAGAATCCAAGCTTCTTTACTCACCTGTATGTTGTGTGATAAAGTGCTAATTATCTGAGCTATTATGAAAGCACAAAACTTCACACCCTCCATTTTCTTGCCGTGGGTTTCGTAGCGTGATCCGGTGCACACCTGCTTTCTTTGCTCTCCCCTAGTCATTTCCCAAGACTAAAGGCTGAATCTTCCAAGTATCTCTGAAACAGGTTCTTCTTTTCTGTTTTTATTCCAACAATCTCTATTTATACACTCATTTCCTGCTGCTTAAACAACGGAATACATTATCTCCTCCTCACCTTCTCTGCTTCCACCAAATAAAGATGAGATGCACTTTAGAGACCTAGGAACCATTTCATTACCCCAAATGCTTTAATTATCTTATACAAGCAAATATTTATGCTTTTAGTGTTGAGGTTAGTCTACTTCCCTAGAAAACAGCGTACTGTCTCAAAACTTTCCAAGGCAGTCCATGGTTTATACACAGAAGCTCCTGTCTGACATTCAGGATGACTGTACCTCAGTCATCACATCAGTTACCTGCCCGACCCTGAAGAGCCCCATGCCTCACCACGTGGCCCTCTTCGGCCTCCATCACTGCCCATGTTTACCTCCCTGTCCAGGTCTTCTCTTCACTGATGAGCTCGCCCACCACTTGCATCACAACCGCGGTTACGCATTAAATATTTGTTAATACCTGATTCATACCCAGTCTCCTATACTGAAGCCCTAAGAACAGCTGGGATGCTACTGATTGGTGGAGTATTTCAGCAGTTGTTACAAGGTTCAATTAAGTAACAAAGGCGGGACACTCGTGCAGGTAAGTGGCTTTACCATGTTTTCTCTTCCAGCTCGTGTGTGTACAGGGACGCCCTAGAGAGGACATAAAGAGACGTCTACAGCCTGCACCAGAACAGAGCACTCAGCCAGTCTAACCACTGACACCCTGCTCTTGGAATTCTGGTCTCCAGAGCTGGGAGAATGTGAATGGCTATAATTTATACCACCCACTGTAGAGCACTTCGCTATGGTAGACCAGTCATACCAAACCATTTAACCTTCTGTCCAGTCTCACCTTCGGATCTCTTCTGTGGGATTTTCCTTCTTCCTCCCTCTCAGTCTTGCTTCCAAATGTGGCCCAACACTTGAAATCTGATCTCTTATTTGTAACACTGTATAATTGCTTGTCATCCCAGTAGACTACATGATGTTTTTTCTTGTGGAAGACAAGACCCGATTAGTCTCTTTTTCTTTGAGCTACACTTACAATTCGTACCTGTTCAGTTGAATAGGGCATATTCCTTCATAAAAATCCTTTTCTGTGAAAGCGATGCTGTTAAAATTTTGATCTATGAGTCTAATGTCACTAGCATCTCCTATACAGCTATTCAAATACAAGGTCTGTTAAGAGTGTATTTTTTAAACCTCAGCACTTAACAAGAAATATTATACTTTAGATAAGGAAGGAAAACAGATTTATCTATGAAAATTGTACAGTGGTGTAAATTTCATGGGAAAATTCAGGTTTTTTTTCTCCTTGATCAGTGTCTAAGATAAAATAATTGCCTTTCCTAAGCTTTGCTGATTCTTATTTTTTTATTTTTTATTTTTTTGGTGGGAGGGAACTTAGGAGTTTCTGTAAAATGTTAGAAAATAAAGAGAAATAATTGAACTTTTGTGCCTCTAACCAACTCTATGGAACAGCGTGTTGAGATTAGGAGAGCGAGAGAGGACAGTTCTATGGCACTTAGAGAGTCACAGCACAGCACGCTGTGTATCAAAAGAGACCTTTGTTGTTGAATCTCAGTTCACATCACAATTTTGTTGCCTCCTACATGTGACTGAGACCAGGTCATTTAACCTTATTAAACCCCATAAGTTTCCCACCTCTGAGCTGACTAGCATCTCTGTCTCACTGCTGCTCACATGAATTAGGACAACAAATGAATATTGAGAACTCACTTTACTATATGGAGAACTTCACACGGTTACTGTGTAAATTATTATTGCTTGATCAGACCCTTGTATCCTTCTCTTTGACCTTAAATAAAGCCTATGTCATATGTAGTAATGAGGATTGAAATGATGAATTTCCCTGACTTATTACAGAAGGAATTTTTCTAGAACAATTCTAAACATCTTACCAGATGTAATAGATCTTGTGACAAAATCAACTTTCATAAGAAAACTGAATCATAGTAACTAATGTTTGAGAAATCTAGAGTTTATACTCAGTATGTTTCATTGTTAACTTTTGTCCTCACTGTTATGTTTTGCTGCTCAGTCTCAATTGTCAGAGTGCTTTTAAAACAGTGATCCTCCCCCCACTGCTTGCGGTAAGGACAGCGTGGATGTAGGTAGCTGGGGGCCAAAGAAGCTGAGTGAGAAAAACAATAAAATGAGGCAGAGATAATTTTTAAACAAGCTCTGAAAGCACCTCTGACCAATTAATTTTTCTAGTTAAGAAAACATGTTAGGCTTACCCTTATGAATTTGGAATATTTTGAGATTTGCCAGGTTGTGGTATCTATTTTTTCCCACACCTCTCATTGGTAGGGTGATAATTCTTCAGCTCCTGAGGCATTGCTCTTGCAAGAATAATCACTATTTCCTGAAATTTTCAATAAGCACCTTTCACATCTTGCCTCTGAGGGAAGTAGATAATGATCAGCTGGAAATGTGAAAAGGTCTGACACAGCTACTTAAGTTTTGAGTCAGAGGCATTTCTATGTAAGTACTTCACAGCTCTAAAACATCTGTGATAGAACTGCACTTAAAGTAGGCAACAGATTCTTATTGTCAAACTGAGTCAACATCAAGCTCCTTCGCTCTTTCCAAGTAATATACACCTTTTAATGGACAATTAAGTACCAGATGATCCCAGATGTGGGCTAGATTTTGTAAGTGTCATCTGAGTATTTCGTCAGTCTTGAGAATGGACACTCTGAAAGAAGTTTAGTAAAACGTTATCCTGCTGGGCCAGCGATATAGCTCTGGGACACAGTGCCTACCTGGCAAGCATGAGGTTCTGAGTTTGATTCTCAATGCTAATTAATTAATTAATTAATTAAAATAAAATATTTTGCTGCTACCTTTCCAGCTATAGACCCCTACTCTGCTACTGGCACTACCAGGTAGCAGAAAACAGGGGAGCAGGGAAAGAGAAACATAACAAACATTATGCGAAGTGGGAGAGTCTATGAAATATTAAATAAAAAGCGAAGTTAAAAAAGAGGCAAATCAATATGTCCAAGTCATTGAATGATTTATTATCATGTGATAAGAAAGAGATGAAAACCAATTTAGTTCCAGCGGGAAATGAATGAAGCAGGAGGTATAAAATTTAAGACAGAAACAATACAATTTAAAATGCACATGCACAGCCTGAGCAGTGAGCGCTCGCAATCTCTCCTCCTATGACTTCCAGGTCATTTGCTTAATTTTCAGTCTTTCCATTGCACATTCTCTTCAGCTCCATGGGGGATATAGCTACACTCAGTTGTGAAGCTTTGCTTCCCATACAAAGAGATACTAGCAAATTTTTGTGTGTTTCTCCACCCTCTGTGCAAATCCTTCCTTTCATCTTGTGAACAAAACCTCTTCCTTTACTTGATCTTTGTAAATGGAATGCACGTTACCCAGTCTGGGTCATATGTCATATCAGCCCAGTAACACTCTCAGGCAGCAAAGATGAGACTGCGGAGGATCACCTTTTCCAGCATTTCCCAAGGAGAAGGCAAGAGTCAAAATCTACAGCAAACCCACCATGACCAATACTCAGATTCTCTGATGCAACCGTCTCTTCTTAAGGGCCTACAACCTCAATGGAAGGGAGACCATGTACCTAATGTAAAACAACTTCCAACGATCTAGGAAAGATAGACAAGACATCTTTTTTACTATTTCTACTGCTAAGTGCAATTTTAAAAATATGATATTATATAAAATAAACAGAATAAGTCAAAAGTGGAAAGAAGAAAGCAGACTGGTAGGGCATCTAGAGTGCAAGGAGGGACAGGTTGATGTTACACTAGGTTTTCTTCTTCGCCAAATTATTGAACTTATAACCAACAAATATGAGCTACCACAAAATGGGTAGAATGCTAAGGAGATCCAGAATGGGCCATCTAAAAAGAAAATCACACATTGGAAAATAATTAGCCCAATGCAGTCAACACACAGAAATGTGGCAGCCTGCCTAATCCTGCCAGATATGGTAAGCCTTCCCGTCTAACTGGACCACTAGGAGGGGTCCAGCCTGCACCAGAAGTGGGATTCTTGACTTACCATGGCACCAGGCAGCTCTAAGCTAACTTTTGCCCTTTTTGCAAACTGTGGCAGAGGAGGTCTAAAGAAGACTTAGATTCCCACCAGCAGTGCTTTACAGTAAGAAGACCACTCTGGATTGCTTCATAGTGTCAACAGATTCTAGGGGGTTTGATCATGAGGCACCTTAACCATTTTATGGGAGCAGATTCCAGAGAAAGCCCAATGTGAGCTGCCCCATGGCCCACAGTAACAAGGGACCTCTCCCCTTAAATGTTTACAGAGTTTGAATGAAGAGTGTGAGCTTCGCACCCATCTAGGGTGTGATATAAGATATAAAGGAGGCAGAGGCAGGAGGATCTCAGGTTTTAAGCCTGCTTGGGAAAGTCAATGAGACTGTCTCAAAAATAAAGTGAAGATATAGCTCAGGGTTAAACAACTATGGGTTTAAGTCTCTATATTGCGAGAAAAAAGAAATGGAGAGAAGATGCAATGCCCTGGTCCTTTTCCAGTGAAAAGTCATTTCAGGAAATGCCTCTGAAATGAAAGACTTCACCATTGTAAACCATCTCTTAACATTACATCCATACAGCCAGATTTTAATCTGAAATCTCTTGCTGTACCATACATTAGGATGATCTCAAACTCAAAAAAAGTCAATAGTTACCAACACTGAGATGAGACGTTAGCTTTGCCTGCAAATGTTGTTTAAAATCTTAATGAAAATACTTCAAGAGCAAATTTGGCAGCTATTGAAAACAACGAAAGAATGGCTTGCAATCAATGAAAGAGAAAAAGAAAATAATTCTACAAATGGCAAAGAAAACAAACCACGATGTAAAACTCAAAGAATAGGTTGAACTATGAATGGAGAACCCAGAGAAATGGACAAATCTAATGGAAGGAAGCACAATAAAAATAGTCACCAGTGAATATCGTAAAGAAAAGAGACATAGAGTAAATGAACTGTGCCTCCCGGACCTATCAGTTGCCGATAGAGACTGAATTTCATGTCCTTGTCACTCAAAATAGAGAGAGCAGGATGAAAATTACCCATGAGAATAATGACGAAATACCTCCAAAACGTGGCCCCACAGGAACAAATCTCTAGATTTCAGGAGCAAAGTGAATTCCAAAGAACAACAACAAAAACCTCAATAACCATCATAGCCATAATCCATCATCCATCATAGTGAAATTTCCAGCAAGACAAAATAATCGCCCTGAAATCAATATGAGAGGGGGAAAAAAAACCCAGCCAGACACGTTGCTCAAAGGGAAAAAAAAACATGGCAGGCAATTTCACATCCGTAATTTTGTCAGTCAGAAATGTGTCACAGCATTTTTCAAGGATGGAAGGAAAATCAGTGTACCCCAATTTCTCTTTGGTGCAAAGGGCATTTCAGGGTGAGAGGGGACATCATGCTGTTCTTAGCTGAAGGAAAACAACGAGCTTAGTATTTTTACTTGTAGGTCTATTCCAAACAAATGACTTAAAAAGATGTCAAATAGGAAAATAACAAAATAAAAACACACAATCAAAACACAGACCTTACCATCTCAGAAAGAAATGAATTCACTAAAAATGAAAACAAAGGAAACTTTTTCCTCCCTGTGTTTTCTAATTTAATGATAGCAATGGATGCAAAATTAGGTCATTTTATGTGGTGTCTCTAAGGGTAGAAAGAAAGAATATGGATCCAGCTCAGTGGCAGAGTGTTCATCCGCCATGTCGGAAGGAGGCCTGAGGCTTGATCCCCAGTACCAGAGAGACAAAACAAAGCACAGATTTAAATATATGTGTGAGTAAATCAACCTGACAGATATAAGATTTTAGGGCTTCCCTTAAACTCGTGAAAGGATAACACAATAGAGGACACTATGGTAACCTCTATAAATGTGATACAAAAAGGTACCTGTAAACACTCTTAAGAAAATCAACATGGAACCAAAGAGTTTCCAGTAACCCAGAGAAAGTCCAAAAAAGTAACAGGAATTAAACATGGAGCAAGTAACAGAAAACAAAGAACAAGTCCTATTTGCTGCGCACAGAACAGTGTAACCAACGTTAGCAGAATACCTTATTTTTCTAGTGCTGATGACACATATACCAATATAGAATAAGCTATAGAGTACAAAATAAGCATAAACAAAGGCAAATAATTGAAAACATAAAGAGTATGCTTACCAACCACAGTGTAATTAAACTGGACACAGCAAAAAAAAAAAAAAAAAAAAAAAAAAAAAAAAAAAAAAAAAAAAAAAAAAAAAAAAAAAAAAAAAAAAAAAAAAAAAAAAAAAAAAAAAAAAAAAAAAAAAAAAAAAAAAAAAAAAAAAAAAAAAAAAAAAAAAAAAAAAAAAAAAAAAAAAAAAAAAAAAAAAAAAAAAAAAAAAAAAAAAAAAAAAAAAAAAAA
>PVLD010004719.1:0-24649 GCA_004027595.1 Dinomys branickii | reverse complement strand
AAAATGCATACAATACAGTAGAAGTTCACAGAGAACAGTTTTGCTGCCCCTGATGATTGATTTAGCAAAGGAGTAACATCTCAAATTAGCGGTCTGGGCTGCCGTCTCCAGAACTTACAGACAAGACAGACAAGAGAAGCCCGGAGAAGGCAGAAGCAGAAGTAGCTCCATAAGTGTAAATGAAAAAGATAGTAAAATAATAAAAAAGAGAGAGAGAGGAAAAACAATTTCCTAATATTTGGAACAAAAAGGGATTAATCGTTGAACATTCTGTAGGCAACAGAGTGACAAAAAAGATAACGTGAACAACTGTACTGTAAATCTCACAATTTAGAAGAGGCAATTCCTTAAAAAATATAACTACTGCAATTCATGTAATGCAAAATAGATAATTTTAATAATTGTCACAGCTATGAAAATTCAATTTGTAATTAAAAAACTAAGAAAATGAAAAACAGAAAACTGCTCAACCACCAACATTCTAGGTTACTAAATATTTAAGCAACATGAACTCTAAACAGTCTTTCAGAATATAGAAAGGAAAGGAATGTACCAAGATTAATTTCATGAAGGTCTTGTTAATCTAAATTTGAAATCACACACACAAAAACTATATATCAATAATCCTTATGAATCAAGATACAAAATACTAAATACAATATTAGATAATAAATATAGCATCACAAATAAAGCATACAACATGATGAAGTAATATTTATACTAGAAATATATGGTTCGAATTAACATTATGAAACAAACCAATGGAATACATTATATTAGTAGACTAGCAGATTCACCTTAAACATGCTTAAAAAATAAGAAACTTGAGAAATTTAACATGGTAAATGTATAAATAGAATACAGCTAATAGTGTTCTAGTAGTGAAAACTTAGTCTCCATTAATATTTGGAATTAAGATGACAGCAGCTAGTAGGACTGCTCTTACTCAGCATAGAGCTAGAATGTCTAGCCAGTGCAATCATGTAAGACGAATTAATAAAAAGATAAAAATAACAAAATAAACCTTTTTTTTTCTTTACAGATTGACACAACTGTCAACATAGAAATTTCCATGCAAGTTATAAAAATCATAAAAAAGAAAACGGAACATTCCGGAGACAGTTTTTGGACACAAGTTACCACTAGCAGTTAGTGTATGGGTGTGAAGATTTAAAAAATGTAAAGCCACTAATAAAACCTTAGAGTGTAATAGGTATAAATATGAGAAAAAAGGTCTAGCCTAAAAACTGTAAATCATGAATTAAAGAAGTCAAAGAAGATTCAAAAAGTGGAAAAAATGTACAGTGTTCACGGATTAGAAATGCAATAAAAAAATGGTGAGGGAGAGAAAAGGGAAAAGTATGAACTAAGATGCGGGTGTGGAGGTGACAACTGCCCATAAAGACCAGAATTATTAGCTACGACAACCACGTACTAATACAAAATAAAACAATTATGAAACAATGAGTGAATCCCAAGCCGCTCTACAGGGTTATTACAACTGTTAAGTCATGAAATCACTTTTGCAGATAAGATTATTCTAAAATTTTGGTGGCGAAGCAAAGAAACTAGAAGTAAAACATACCTGAAAGATAAAAGTCAGAGGACCTCACTGAAGGCTCATCCCACGGCAACGGAAATTAAGTCTGCATGATGCTTCCAGGTTGACACCACCAGGTATTCAGGAAATGGGCAAGGGATGGTCCCAGGGGTCCAGGAATCAGGAGTGCAAATCAGTCTGGGCAACATAGGGAGACCCTTCTAACAACAAACAGATGACAGATAAAATACTGTGTGTGCTTGTTGGTGAGGTAGATTCATATACTGGTAAAACAAAATACAGAAACTATAAACAGAAACAAATATGCCCACCTTAACTTTGCTAAAGTTAATGAGTTTTGAATCACTTGAACAGATCGTATTAGTGTAAATGATCATCTATTGGAAGGAAACAAGCTGTATACATCTTAAACTTACACAAGAGTCAGCTGTAATTGAGTGAAGAATTTTAATATGAAATGTAATACATAGAACTTTTGTGAAAGATAAGAAATCTTTAGGGTTCATGGAAAAGCAAAGAGTTCTTGGATTTTGCACCAAAAGCATGCTACATACAAGGAAGAAAATGAGTTGGTTGGTATTATAACTTTTTAATACTTCAAAAATTTGCTATGAAATTATTAATATAAAGGTAATGAAAAAGACCCTATGGACTGCAAAATATTTTTACAGCCTGCTTGTAACCAGAATATTTAAAAAATCTCAAAACTCACCAATTTAAAAAAATCCCATTAGAAAATTGAAAAAAGACAGGAAGGGACATTTTGTGTGGATTACAGATAGCGAATTAGCACATGAAAAGCAATGTTCAGTGCCATTTACCATTAGAAAAACACAAAGACAAAACCATGAGCTATTACTCTGCCCTGATCAGAAATGTTAAATTAGAGTAAAAGTCACAGCGCTTTGGCTCTAGCTGGCTGAAGAGAAACTGAATCACTAGCACACTGCTGTTGGGGATGGAAGACAGCATAAATGGAAAATAATCTGATGGTTGGTTACAAGTTAAATTTTTAACCAGCACCTGGTCCAATAGTGGTATTACTAGGCTCCTATTCCCGCAAGAGAAGCCTTACATTCATGCAAAATTCATGTTCAAATGGTTAGAGAACTGTTTCTGCTTTCCTTCTCAACCCTTACATAGCAACAATCCCCACTAAAACGACAGCATTGTAGAAATGGACCAGTGGCAGGCAGTGGTTAAGTAGGAAGCCGGAGTGGGAGCAAAGCTAAAGATACGAAGGACCGTGTAAGCTGTCCTGCTGGCTCAGCATTTAAGTTCAGCCCCCAGGGAGGCTGAGGCTGGAGCCCTTCATGATTGCAGCCGGCCCAGGAAATTTAGTGAGACCTCACTGCAAAAGTAAAATGACATGGGGATTAGTTGTAGAGTGATCACAAATTCAACTGCCAATAGTTTAAAAAAAAAGAAGCAAAATAATAAATTTTTCTGGTGATGGAAATGTGAAACCTCATTGTGTGCCACATTTCCGGTTTTCTTGCTGTACTATAGCTTTCAAGAAATCACCTTTGCCAGAAACTAGGAAAATGGTACTTAGGTGCTGTCTGTATTATGTATTACAATTGCATCTCAACCTAGAGTTACCTAACGGTAAGAATTTTTTAAGTCAAAAATAAAATAATTATTCTCTATACATGATAAATTGACTTTAAAATGTTATCCAAAATGTAATAGATGTGCAAAGGATGAATTTATTACTAACTCTGGACAAACCTTCTGTCCTTTGGTAAAGGATGAAAAAGGATAACCCCCAAACATTTTGAAGATTAAGACATTAAAAAATAAAAAGACACAATTAATGCTTAGCCCAGTGGCTAAGACTGAGTGTCAAGTGTAGGATTTGTTTTGTATCAGTTAAATACCTGACACGTTCTCTATTTGTGAACATAGCATTATTTTTTTGTTTTGTTTTGTTTTTGCAAGAGGAAGAGCAAAAAGAGCTTGGTTTGTTTGCTTTATGTGTCAGGGTTTTGGAGAATTGCCAGGTCTGATGTGCTTCCTAAGGGGTTAAGAATATATGAGAGGCAGGGAGCTCAGTGGTGCAAATGCCTGCCTGGCAAGCTCAAGGCCTTAAGTTTGATTCCTGGTACTCCAAACCGGAAAAAAAGGAAGGAAGGAAGGAAGGAAGGAAGGAAGGAAGGAAGGAAGGAAGGAAGGAAGGAAGGTTCTGAATCTGTGAGTCAAAATAACCCTCTCTTCCTTTGAGTTGCGGGTGTCCAGTTTTATGTCCAGTCAAGGGAAAGTCCCTAAGACATGGGGTAAAGCTGCGCAATTAAGCAGCATATGGAAACCCGCGTATGTAGCATGTTGGTGGGGTAATACCACAGTGCACACCAATGACAGGTGACCCGCCCGAGGAATACATCATAAAATCAAACCCCAGAAAATAGATTAGCTTTTGGTTCAACTTACCCAAATAATGTCATAAATCTCCAGTGTTAAATACCTGTACCTTTCCAAAGTTTCATTAGTCATCAAATAAAGTCTGTCAACATCCCATGCAGCTTCCAGAAAATTCTCCCAGATCTCGGGCAACATCACCTCATCATGACATGCAGACTTGAACATTTTACTTTGAATAAAGCAGGATGATATCATTTTCTCAGGTGGTGCCTTCTAAAAATGGCTCCCCAAGAAAAATCTTATCAGGTTTTGGATTGCTCACCACTCCTGGAGTTAGATTACAGGTTCTCCTGTGGAACAAAGAATTTAATGAAGCCAGCAAAAAGCAGTGCGAAGTTTACTTGAGAAATTAGAAGTGTAGAGTGAGGGAGAAACTGGCTCTGCAGAGCAAGCTGGGGCTCAGTAAAAGGCAACAATCAAGGTAAAAGTACACCCCGGAGGCTGCAGGGCTACTACTGTGAAGAAAGCCGTGAGAGCGGGCGCTTCTTGGTACCTGTGTCATTCTGTGTCATCCACATCTCCAGGAAACCTGTGAGGTCCTGAGAGGTGGTGCTGGGATCCCAGAGCACAGGCTGGTGTTACGGCAGAAGGCCCTATTATTAAAAACCTGTTCAAGTTCTCGTGAGAAGTCCTCACGCAGGGCTTTGGGAACTTCCGTGTGTGTTCTGGGATCTTGCGATTAACAGATCATGGTGACTTCCCATGGCTCTGCTGTGCCTTAATGTCCTGTCTCGTCGTCATCATTATTAGTATTATTATTATCAGGCCGTCTGTCTGACATAAAGTCAACACACCCTCCAGTCAGTCTCAGCTACTGTTTAAGATATCCTGAGAGCTTCTTTCCGTATAGTTAGAAACCTCTTTTTAAGAAAAAGAGAGCTTTATAAACAGGATAGGTTAGTTACAGTTCTACAACATTTCATACATAAAATCATGAAATCAAAGTCGCTAAAAATGTACTATTTGAATAGGGCTTGGCAATGAGAAAAGAGATTTACTACACTCAAAGGACTACGGTACACTGCGTGTTTTGGGAGGCATATTTTCCTGGGTCTAGTAAAAACGGGTTCTGTTGTTTTTGTCTAAAATACACTGATTTCTAGTTATTTTTATTCTTTTATTCTATCTAAATAACATTAACCACTGCAGGGTAAGTGTAGGGAGTGACTGAAGCTGAAGTTGGTCATACGTGTGAGGGCAGGACAGAGCCAGAGTGCCTCAAGCGGTGAAGCTACCTCAGTCTTGAGAAAAACATCCTGCCTGGATGATTTCAATCATTAGTCGCTAAGCAACCCCATATCACATGATAATAACATTGCAAAGATATAAATAAACACTCCCATTGTTCCTGTTTAGTCCTCTTTCTCTGCAGGGAAGAGGCCTCCACTTGACCTCAGCTCTGGTCTCTTTATTTTCTAAATCCTCTCTGTGTTTCCTCCCAGGGACCACCAAGAGACCAGTGAGTCCCTACAGATAAGGAATGACCATAAATAACGTTGCTATTTGTTATTAACTACAACTATAACCAGATAATGTCAAAACCTGTGACATGACGTGTTTTAGTTGCATCATTAAGATTGATGCAGTGTAATCATTTCAATTTTCTTAATAATCCCTTTCATCTAAGTAGTAATTGTAACTCCTTAGACTGTTACCATTTATTCTGTGTTTTTATACCTCCAACCACCAATTTTAAAAGGACATAATTTGGCATCACTTTGAAAGCTGGGTAATCTCTAGGTTGCTGAGACATAAACAGATGTGCCGAATCTGTACATTTCCATAGCTATTGCTAGGATTGGGCCAAAATTTACGATCTTGAAACAAACACAAGGGAGTAAGTTAATATTGTTTTGGGCCCCCTTCCTGGACCGCACACTTTCATGCATGCTACAACCAAATTTTATTCTAATTTCTCAAAAATGTGGCCTACCTAAAAAAATTAGAACTCAGAGGAACCAATCAGTGTACTAAGGGCCCCGCTCTAGCAGGAAAGCTCCTAATGGAATTGGCATCCTCCGGGTTCCAGGTTGTACATGTGGCCAGCACTGTCACTATGCCCCCATCCCTGACTGTAATAGATCTGTCAAGTACTGAACATGTGTCTCGGGGCAGGCACTGCTCTGAGTGTTAGCCTTAATTGTGCAGATGCTTATTGTTGAGTTTTTGCTTCTTGTCTGTTTTCAGCAAAAATTCTTTATTCTTCCTAAGATAACAAAGATGAATCAGTCCAAGACTTCCCTAGTATAATTTTGATTGTTATTTGTTTTTAGTGATACTCTCTCTGATCATGCAGCTTTAAATTAGGTAACGGGGGGGCTGGGGATATAGCTCAGTGGAATAAGCGCTTGCCTAGCAAGCGCAGGGTCCTGAGTTCGATCCCCAGTACCGCAAAAAAATAAATAAATAAATAAAAATAAATAAATAAATTAGGTAACAGGTAGCCAAACTACTTATATTATGGGAAATTTTATCTAACAGGAGAAAGAACAACATTCATAAAACAGACATTTAAAAAGCCATTTGACACGAAATACTCTTGTTTTCAAAGACCCCAGCCAGTGATACATAAAGATTTACTGTTGATCAGGCTGCAAGCTCTGCATGTCAGTCAATTACAGTGCTTCTCAATTTTACTTTTGCTTCTGCAGTCCTACTTATTTTATGTGTTCATTGGAAGGTAGGTTTCTTTACCAGTTGAATAGAATTTTGCACACAATTCTTCATCCGATCCTAAAAGCAAATGTGAGAGGCATCCATCCATTCAGCATGTCTAAACTTTAGATTACTGTGAACTTATTTAATATATAAATTTACATTTGAAACGAAGTTAAATGATAGCATATCAAATGTCAGTACTGAACTCTTCAATAACTGGATAAAAGTAATAAACGTGATGTGGAGGGAAAGAAATTTCAAAGGTTAATTTTACTAAGATTATGTACCAGTCAAATTTGTTTGTCAGGGAACTTAAAACATATTTTAATATGAGAAACTCTTAATGAGGTAAACCTGTATTTTCTTTCTACTGTACTTACACAAACAACTTCAGGAAGCTCACCATCTGATAATCACTCCCACAAAGGACACAGAGCAGACCAGTCACAACAACAAAAGTCACAGAAAACACAAAATTCTTCAGTTTGATGCCTCCAAACAGCGGCCGAGTTACTTAGCTGAAATACAAAGAGCTGAGACTGTGGAGAAGGATGCCTTCAGATACCGCCTGACCTTCTGAAGTGCGTGTTCTCCTGGTGTATCTGTTGATTTTAGGCTTGGACAGGAGCCTGAGAATCAAGGATTTATCTGACCAGGAGGTAGCTGATAGGGAGAACTTTACTTTCTGCATCAGAGAATTGATTGACTCTCCAGGTGCCCACTTACAAAGTTTACTGAATTCTTATGCTTCACGAAGTAATGATTCTAAAGTTAACTTGAGAATTTCTCAAAACCAGAGCAGAGCTTTTGGCCACCCTTAGACAAGATATGAATTGATACATTTACATGCCAAGGGCAGTGCGAAAAATGCGGAGCAGAGATCAATTACATTTCCAGTATCAGCAACAAAAAGAACATAAAATTCTGAAAACACCTTAATGTAGTCTCATAAAACACCAAAGACCTACTAATTTATAAAAAGTTACTGATTTCTAAGTAGAAACCTTTAAAAATTCAATGATAACATATAAGATCTACAAATAGAAGCATTACATAAATATCATCTTCAATTTTTAATGTAATCCAAATAAAAAATCCATTTTGATGCTCTCCACAATATTTCTAGTAACTAAAAAGACCATGATTAACCAAAACAAGGTTGAAGAAAACTAAATTAGCTACAAATTAATTTGATGGAGATTTTGATTTTGTCTGAAAACAAAAATGAAGGTGGCCTGTTATAAACATAAGAACAGAACAACAAAGTTCAGAAAATAACACAAATGTGTTATTTGTTAACACACGAGTGTATCATTTCTTTAGTACATGAGAGCTGATTAATTCAAGATCAATATGGGGGAAATAAGGATCCGAAAGTCCACGTACAGCTCTACTAGGTGGGTAATTATTTGTCAAATATAGCTTCCGAAGGCCGGAGCCTATATGTTACTCTATATAGCAAAGGAGTCAAGTTTGCAGTTGAAAGTGCACTTGCTTAAAACAGAGTTGTACAAAGACACCTGCATGTGTCCCGAGTAATCCCAGGACTCCCTAAGGCGGAAACAGGAGGAAGAAGAGGTAAAGGCAAAGCAACACCCGAGCTCTGCTTGCTTCTGTCAGCACTACCGATGGGAGGTTGTCAAAAGACAGGAAAGAAAATGAAATCTAGTTGCTGGAGAAGGCAGGGAGGCAGAACCTACCTTGGAGACTCTAGGTCATAACCTACCCTGCCCCACCCCTTGTTTTCACTCCAGGGAGACCTGCTTCAGTCGTCTGACTTAAAGTGTGAAATAACAAATGTTTATGTTTTCAAGCCACTAAGACTGTGGTGATTTGTTAGAATAGTCAAAGAAATCTAATACAATGTCATGGAGAGCAATCAATATAGAGGAATTGTAAATACAAACCTAAATATCTATACCATATTTTTAAACGCGAGCCAGAGTATCTTCAAAATTGAAATAAAAATTTCTTAAATAGTTGCAGAAATAAGTAAACTGGACTTATTTTTAAATGATATTAAAGAATGAAGGGAAAATGAAGGGCGTGCAGATATATTGTTTTTTTGCAGGAGCTCACTCTGCAGTTCAGGGTGGCCTTGAACTCACTTTTCAGACCAGGCTGGTAAAAAACTTGCAACAATCCTCCTGCCTCAGCCTCCCGACTGTTGGGATTGCAGGTGTGCACCAGCATACTCGGCCATGAAGATATATATATCTGTCAAAGGACATGACATAAGGTTTGCTCTATGTTAATCAACACAATGCAAACAACTCTATAGAAAAAAGGATAAAATCTTGAAAGGCCTTTTCGCCAAGGATGCTCATCAAAGAAGTGCAAATTAAAACCACCACAGCCTTAGTAGAGTGGGTGAAATGACAAGTGAAAGGTAGGTAGACAGATAGACTAACTTTTGTAAAATTACAGAGCAATCAGAGCAATTTTTACTCTCACACACAGTTGAAGGGTCAGGCAAGTTGAGACAAATATGTTACAAATCATTTTAGCAACATCTATTAAAACTGATCACATGCGTATTTTATATTTCCAAACCTATCTTTAAGTATGTGTGGAATGGTTTTGCAAGTGTGATATCCATAATACAAGTAAAAGTGAGTGCCTGGAGCAATACTATTCATGGTACCCAAAACCTGAGAAAAAAATCATATATACAACAAATGAGACAGATAAACACACAGCATATCTAACATTGAAAATTATTTAGTAATGCCTGTAGTTGTGGAATAAGAAGAAGCACAAATAACCATATAGATATGCTAAATATTATCTAACCTAAAGATTCATAAAGCAAACAAATACCTTGGTTTATTTCAACATATGTAAATTTTAAAAACAGGCATTACTGAGATTTAGTTTTAGATGATAGCAATGGTCCTCTTCATTGTAAGAGGAGTGAGGAGAAACTGAAAGAAAAGTTGCAAGTGATTCTTTTTTAAAAAACTGTACTTGCAGATTTTGAGTCCAGAGAGCAGTTCAACAACCCTTTTTTCCCAGTGGAATGTGCTAACATCAGTCCTAGCAGAACCTTTTGTTTCATTAAATATTTTCATGCAATTATATCCAGTTTTATCCATGCAGCCTGATTACTTATTTCTGTAACTGAGCCACATTCAGTATTAAAGAAAACAAAGTGAAGGCAAAGAACTAATTCAAAAGTTAGGTGCTTAATTTCAAAATCTTCCTCAACTCCAAGCATGAAGACCAGAATGACACTGCCCACCCTCTCGGCAAAACAAACGCCATGGAGAAGAAAGGAGTGAGAAACAGATTTGAAAGCAAAGTTCCAGGTCCCAGCAAGTTCTCCCCGGGTAAAAATGCTGGCTTTCCTTCGATGTGGAATCAGTTTCAGTTAGATCTGATCCATAATTTAAATTTCCTTTTTGGAAGAAAGAAGAAAAATAAAAACTTGGAGTCATTTGCTGGTTTGACTCTTATGAAAGAGAATGCATACTTTCAAGTAGCCAGAAATAATGGGTGAACTTTTGCCTAAAGAAAGCTACATCCCCAATTTTTCTGTGCTATAGTTTAGATCAAGTTGTCTCCCAAAGCTTCCTGCACTCTTACATGGGACTTTGGCAGAGGGCAGCGAACCGATCATGGGGAGAGAGTCAGCAATGGCTTGGGCCCTGGTGAGCTTATAGCTAAACATGATGTTCCGAGAGGAGGCCTAGTTGGATGCAGTGGATCATGGGATTGGGGCATAGACTAGAAGATTGTATCTCCTCCCTCCTGCCCTCCCTCCTTTTCCTTCTCTCTCCCTTTTTCTCTCTCTTCTTTCCGCCACCTTGACATGAGCTGTGTCTCCTCTGTCATGTGCCTCTACCGCACCACGTGGCTTAGAAGCCAACCAGTTATCAACTGAAACCTCTACAAACTGTGGTCTAAGATAACCAAGTCCTCCTCTAACTTGGTGTTGGTTATTGTGTCCCAGCAGTGAGAAAAGTAAATAAGACAGTCTGAATAATGTTAATATTCTGTTTCTTGATCTACGTCATAGTAATTGGCCATACAGGCATGTACTTTGTAATTCAATGAGGAATTCAATCAAATACATAAGAATTATTTCTGGCTTATGCTCAGAATTCTTACCAACCAAAAATGGAATTAACTTCTACATGTGAAGAATAGCTGAAAAATATCTGGACAAAATCCAAAATTAAAATTCTACTTCAAGATGAGGAACAAAAAGGAGAAAGTCCAGTATCACCCACTCAATTCCACAGTGAACTGACATGAATCACAGCAATATTTTATGAAAATAATAGAAAAATGGAAGGATCAAAAAGAAAGCAAAACTCTCAGTGGTTGACAAAGCTGTAATGATACCCAGCATAGGGAAAATAAGAAAATCAACAGAAAATTATTATAATTAATCTTATGTTCTGAAGCTTGGTAGATTTGAAATCAACATGAGATCAGTTATGACTTCATATTAAGAAAATAAATGAAAAAAGTTTTTTTTTTTTTTTTTTTTGCAGTACTGGGGATCAAACTCAGGACCCTGAGCTTGCTAGGCAAGCGCTTATTCCACTGAGCTAACTCCCCAGCCCAAATGAAAAATTATAAAAGCAAATAAATTGCTTGCTTTTAAAGAAAATGTAAAGTGCGTTTAATTAATAACAATAGAAAACACAAGATTTCTGTCGGTCAATGTAATACATGTTTGAACTTCTCAGAGAAAGTTCAGTCATAAGCCACACAGAAGACTCAGTTATTAATGTTAAAAATATTTGTAAAGAAATAGAAAATTTCAGAAATTTTGTATGTGTGTTTTCCTGTAGTAATTACTTAAATTCATGGTAATTTCAATTGTAATTACAAGAAAGTTTCCAAAAATTCATATTTGAAAAAGAGAAAATAAAAATTGCATAGAATTGTGGCATATTGATATTTAAAATAGTTTTGAATAAAGTCAAGCTCAGTGCCTTACATTTCCTTTTATCAAGAATTTTTCAAAAGCTTTAAAATCTGAAAATAATACTTGTTTCTGAGATAGAGAAATCCCTACGGAATCCTGGAGTATAAAATATAAAATGGGTAGCAGCATATATTCCAGGAAACTGTTATAAATCAAAAGAAAATATGATTATCCAAACTTATTTTCTTACAAATGATGTGAGGAAAATCAAACATTTTAAATACTTTGCTGTTGTTTTATTTATCATTCACCATTCCAGATGGCTTATCAACCCTTTTCCATTGGATAAAACATGTTAACATGTTTAAACTAAGAAGCTACTTGAGAATCAAAGCACACATAATATTACACTTATGAAATCCTTAAGAAGGTAAAATAATCCTATAGGCTATATGCAGATCCATGCTTCCATGGAGGGTGGGGGCACAGGGAAGAAATGGGGCGCTTCTTGGGAAGGGGGCAGGATTACTCCCAATGCCTTGAGTGTCCCTGTTAAATGTAGAATCTGTTGTAGTATTAGACATAGATTTGAAATACTGGCAAATATAGAAAGTAGTCAAGATTTAAGGTATTCAGAGGACTCGTTTTACCATCTTAATCCAGTTACTTAATCTTACTAAAATGTGGATGCTGCCACAAAACATTCTAATTAATAGCTTTTCACAGGGTCTTCTCCTATCATTGCCTGTTGTTTTCCCAATAATCATTTCTACTTTTTCCCCAAAAAGCATTTTGCGTTTCATCCACTATTGCCTCAAGAAATGCAGGAATAAATCTTATGGATGCTGAGCAAGCGGAGATATCCAGATTCATCATTCTAGGTTCAGGTAATAAGGAGCATATGGACAATTCTAGCAATGAAATATGGAATGGTTTTCCTAATAACTGATTCTTAGGCAAGGTTAGTCTTATATGTGCCTCTGTTGTAAGAAGCACCTGCAAATTTAGTTCCATTTCTGTGGTCATGAGGACTTAGACACTTTGTGACCATGGAGGCAATAGCGGGGGACAAAGGATAAAAAAGGAGCTTTTAATGAAATCATTGAATTGTTCAACTAATCACACCTGGAAGCACACTGCCTGGGAAATTCTGTCTGGATGAAACCGTTGCACACTCTCAGTAATAAATCATTTTACATCTTTTCAGTTACTTGTAGGCAAGAGCACCGTAAGTCATGGGATAGAACAGTAAACACTATACAGTCCAAGGGCAAAGATGGCCTTTGCAAAGAACTGGGAGGAGGGAAAGAAGAAAAGGGAAGTACTGAGGATGGATAGACAGACAGACAGACAGACAGATAGATAGGTAGGTAGGTAGGTAGCTGGGATAGCTGTAATGCTGATGTCTGTCAGTTTATTGAAAAGAACAGTTAAAGCTTTCCATGCTTATATCTGGTAATCTGAGCAATTTATGTGAGGACAAAAATTCCACTGGTGAATTCCTACCATCTTGTGTAATGAAACTCTGTATTGACTCTAATGTTTTTAAAAATTATTATTTTCTTATGCTCTGTAGTGGATTGATCTGTCTTCCGTTGTTACATCTGGTAATCTGAGCTACTTCATTGAAGATAACAATATGTAATATAACAACCACTGTTAATCCCTATCATTTGGTTGAAACCCCGTATCATTTCTAATGTCCTTGTTGTGTTTTGTTTGTATTTTGCTATTGATTTTTTCTAACTATTCTCTTTAAAATTAGAAAAAAAAAGAGATGGCCCTCGCATTGGCATCAGCTGGACCTAACTTTGGACAGCTTTCTTCCCACTACCAGGCGCTTTATAGAGAAATTACTTCAGAAAACTCATGACTGTGAATTCTTTCTCATGCCATTTGAGAAATATATTTTTAAATCTTAGCTTCTTGCAGTCTTTATAAGCGGAATCTTCTTTCCCAAAGACCTCTGTACCATTTCTTTAAAATAAAATTATGAAGGGCAAAACTCCTCTCTTCCAGTCTCTGAGGAAATGCGGAAGCCCAGCACATAAGATCCACTTGGAACAGCACAAAATTATCTTCAGCAGCTCCACATTTTCATCCTACCTCTCCACTCCTTCAATCCTGTGGTTAAAATACCTCTTGTCTTCTTCTTTCAGTAGAGCTGAACTCAAGTTCTCTCCCTTATATAATAGTCACAAGTAAAATCTTCCTTGATGGTTATACTTGTCTGGTACAATTCATTTTATTTATTTTTCAGCAGTGAAGAAGTAAAGTATTTTTGGAAATGAAGTGATTGTATAGTATTATAAACACACTGAACTGCTTCACTTTTCACTTATGTTTATCATTTTATTATACACAGCTAAGTGAGGTAGAGATGTTACACGTAGTCAGACAGGACTCAGCCCTCGAGGGAGTCAGTGGAGAGGGTGAAACACTTTTCATCTGGCTGGAGCCGCCTCTGTTGAGGGCCATGCCTCAAGATGGAGATGGGGTGTCCAGGCCTGGATGCTCTCTCAATGATGAACGATACATTAGGGATTGTGTCACCCCCACATGGGTGGCTGGAACCCCCTTGTTCAGCTCTTTCTAAACAGGTCCTTGTTCTTTCGAAGTATTCTTGCTGTGTGCCCTGTCTCCCCACTCGATCAATATTACTGGCTAGACTCATAACCTCATTGGTTGATAATAGTTTTGTCCTATGTTGTACCCACCTCATGATTTTGCACCCACCTTGTGATTTCGCTCTTTAGATCTTCCTCTGTGAAGTGGGGTCCATGGCAACTCATTTTCCAATGCCCTCCTATCTTTCAGAAGCTGTATCTCTCCCTGTCAAAACCTATGTCCTACTCTTAACATCCCTTGGTCCTTATGTCAAAACCTATGTCCTACTCTTAACATCCCTTGGTCCTTAGAATTCATTCTTCATTTTGGAGAGGGCACAAATCGGGCATATCTGACCTCTAGCAGATTGGGAGTTATATTTATTTCTCCCAGGGGAGGAGCTTACATATATATGAGAGAGATGCATGTAAGATCAGTGCCATATAAAAACGAATAAAAATATCTTACACAGACGCAGAGACCTCAAGTCCAATACACATGCAAAGAAAAATTTCTCCAAATATGTGTATTTATTTTTCAAATATTGGGATGCTTATCATACACAGTAGTGAATGTCAAACCTAAGTAAAATAATTGAACGTGTGTGCTAGTAAAGACCAAAAAAAAAAAAAAATAGTGAAAGTAGATACACAAAAATAATAAAAGCAAGTCCATGCAAGTTGCTAAAGGGTGAATAACAAGGAAATGTGCACATAACAAGCAGGAAGGATCGTATTCTACTGAAACCAGAGAGGAAGGAGAAAAAGCTTACTTTTCCTGGGTATTTGAAATGCTCTACATCTTCAAGGGAGAAGGAAGACTAGGCATACTGAAGTGGAACTGGGTGATGAAGGCACAGTAGACTAGAAAGCCAGGGAGCAGAATGTAGCAGAAGTAGGCAGGATGGGGCTTTCAAGCCTTTGACACTGGGCAAATTCCTTCCTACTCCAAATTTCACTCTCTTCCTCTAAAATAAGAGCTTTGGACACAAAATTTGATGGTAATAAAAATTATGTAATGTTATGATTCATTCAGAGGTCAAGTGAGTAAAGAACTATGGATCAGGGTTAATACTAGCTTCTATCCTTCTGTAGATATAAATATTTTACAAACTCATTCTTCCAATAAATGGAGAATAAATTTAAAAGACACTAATACAAGTTTGCTTTTAATTCTGAACAAAGCAGAAATCTAACACTGAAGTGGCCTCACACTTGAATTCATGGCTCCGTGGCTTTGAATACCTAACACACTAAGCTGCTTGAGCTTGTTTGGGTCTAGCCAATTCTCTGTTTTAAGCCACTGAAGTGGTATCCCTTGGTACTGGCCTTGAAGCCAAATTGTTCCTTTTAGTTGTGACCTTTACAAAAGAAAAGCTTTGTGCTAATGGAAAGAGAGAGAGAGAACGGATTAGGATAATTCCCACTTACTAAAATAACAATAATGTCATTTCCAGTGAAGTAGGTCTTCAGAGAAAACGATGAGGAAACATTTTCAGTGATGCTCTCTTGTTTGTGTATGCTAATATAATTTTATTTGCTTAGTAATAATGGGTGTAATTAACCAGTCTGGGTATTAAGTGCTTGCCCCCTAAATAGAGCTTAGAAGCAGCTCTGGAAATTTGGCATTTGAAAAAATTCCAGAAACAAAAATGTCCACTTTGGTAGCATTTTGTTGCCTAACACTTTGCAGCTTAGCTCATAAAACAAACCCAGAGAGTGACTCTGACTGTCACTGACACAGCAGGTTTGTTTGTTTTTTTTTCTATTTATAAAATTTTCCCAGTAGAAAAGCATTCATTAATGTTCTCTGACTTGGGTACATAATGAACTCATGGTTTACTCACGCATTACATCTATTGAAATTCCAAAAGAAGGCAGCGTGTGCTTTGTACAGCTTACCAGATTCACGTTGCTTGAGGAAAATAATTTAAAGCTCAAACAATAAATAAAGTATGACACAGTACACTAAAACTGAATTCGTATCTATTAACTTTCCACAAATACAACGTCATGCTCTAGAATGAGTCTTGAGAAGTGAAAGAATTCAGACGCAGAACTTCATGATGTCTGTGCCTCCTTATCGTCCTTCAGCTGCTCCTGGTACAGAGAGGGGGTGTTCATGATGAGAATGTTGGAAAAGCAAGAAAACTTCCTAACTGATGCTTGCTTATAAACGCAGCCAAGCTCAATAATGTCTAAGCAACTGTGATGTATTTCAAAGAGAGCTCCTGATCACAGGCAATGAATGCAGCCTTTGAGCCAACGGCATTTTTGTAAGCCTCTGTGCTCTCACTTCTTTATCTATAAAAAGGAAACTTAAAATTTAAAACAGAGTAATTTACATCCTCTGGTATCATACTGACAACTGCCAAGTGTGCAACTACAGGGACTTAAAATTGGTCATCCAAGGGTTGTGTTTCCACTTGAGAAATGCCGTTTGCATCATGGAGAGACTCCTGCGAGCTCTGTGACAGCTTGGTTGGGCCAAGGTATGGTTCTGTCCCGTGGCTGCTGCACACAAGGAAGGCACGCTGAAAAGAGCTCAGGGTAAGGCCAACGGGAAGCCGTCAGCCATTCCTCCTGGAAGTCATCTGAGGAAAAGGCTGTTTTTCCTCACATAATAATGACGCTGAGGATTCAAAAGACAAAAGGTGGGGCAGAGAAGGAGTATGCTTTATATGGGATGTTTTTCCTCGATTTGAGTACCAAGGAAGGGGACAGGTTAATGAGCAAAGCTACTTGGGAAAGGATCATACAAGTGGGGCTGTGTTACAGTATGGCTATTTGTCACGCATTGCATTCTTTGGTGTCTTTACAATTGACTACACTGTTTTTGTCACTTTTTCGCTAAAAGACCATGAAGTTCTTAGTATATAAAATAAATGAAAGATAAATTCAAAATTAATAAGGGTCAAGCTTAGTGCTATTAGTAGATAATACACACGAATACCTTTTGTGTGTAGAAAATTGAGAGAATGTAGGTTTCTTTCTTTTTTAACCCCCAAAATTATAATCTATTTACATATGGGCAAGTCATTTCTTTAATTACAGCCTAAATTGCTTCTTTTAAATTTGTGAATTAAAAAATGCAGTCATTAAGTTATTACAGTTTTTTTAACTTTCAACACCTTCAAAGCTTCTTTAATCCTACCACATGCAAATTTTAAAGTAGAAAATAGACAGCTAACAAGGGTGAGATTTCTTAACACTTGTTTGTTTATAGAATAGAGACATAAGTCACAACAATTTGCTAAGCAAGTTGTACTATAAATTCAAAAAATATATGAAGTTTTTATGACATATTCAAGCAAAGGGGGGGCTGGGGATATAGCTCAGTGGAATAAGCGCCTGCCTAGCAAGCGCAAGGTCCTGAGTTCGATCCCCAGTACCACCAAAAAAAAAAAAAAAAAAAAAAGAATCAAGCAAAGGTAGCAAGATAAAATACAGCTATTATAAGAAATTTTAAATAAAAATCAAGAAATGTATAAATATCTCATATATGTATATGTTTTCAATATACATCCATAAGTGTATGTGTATATATATGCACATGTACATTTTCATCCTGTTTAATGACCTTCACTTTGAGGGGAACTGGCTTTCTCAAATGTTGTTGGTGCAAGAATAAACTGATATGAAGTCTATGGACTAGAGTTTGTCCATATATGAAATTCCAGGTGTTGGGAGTCAAAGCTGGAAAATAGTTACACATGCATGACAAAGGCAGCCTGAGAACATGGGAGGTCCTCGGAATAAACTAGCCATTGTAAGTTTGTTAACTGGTTGCTGGGCAGGGAGGCAGAAAGTAACCAACCTCTCTGGAGACTATAAATAAACGCGCTGCTGTTTTTGGGCGGTGCTCCTGCTCACCGGGCGAGAGGTGACCCCACCTGACCCCAGCTCTTGCATTTTGTCTTTGTTTTCCTCATACCCGCTGACCTTTCTTTCTGGGGTACAAGGAGAGATCATCTGAGGTTCGCTACATCCAGACACATGAGCATCCGCTTTTCTTATAAACAATGCAACTGTGTTCATTACATAAGAATGAGCATACTCCTTGCACTATCTTTTACGTTAGTAAAACATTGAACCAAACTCTATGTCCTCCGAAAAAGAATGGTGAAATAAATCATAATACAGCATTCTCATGAAATTCTGCAGCTGATAAATTGAATTTAAGGCAATGTCGATGTTTACCAATATGATAAATACCGGATATACACTGTTAATTAAAAAACAGTGCTTCAGAGTACACAGCTGCCAATCCTTTGTGAAAAGTGCAATTATGTACTATAGAAATGAAAAGAATATCTCTGAAATGAGAATATTAACACTGTTTTCTGGTTGAAATCAGTGTGTGAGAGTCAGAGATGGGATGCTAGCCAGGCATTTTTATTTCCTGTATTTTAGAGCTCTGAAATCTGGGACTTCGCCCACTCTGTAAAGACTGCTCCTTTCAAAGCAACGAGTTCTGGGAGATGGAAAATGGCCTGTTGGTGAGCACATCTCTCATAGGCCAACAACCAATCCCTAACCCGTAAACCTACCACTTGTTTTATCTGCTCTTATGTAGCATTGCCCCAAGAAAGGCGTAATGCTTAAACACAAGACTTATGCCCAGAACCTCTGGGAATTGTTCTAATTCACCAACCCTCTGTGGCCTGTCTCTTTCCTGTGTCTTGCCAGGGTCTTGCCATGTTATCCCTTCACTCCTGTCTGCATTTTGGGTCCTGAATGACTCCCAAAGGCCCATGTATCAATGGCTTCATCCTCAGCTTGGCATTCACGTGACATAGTGTAAATTTTAAAAGGCCATTTTACTCATGCTCCTCATTGTTGGGGCAAAATACCAGGCAGTTGCAATTTCAAAGAGGAGGGATTATTTTGCCTCACAATTTCCAAAGTCTTAGTGCTTGGCTGGCAGATTCCAGGCAGAAAGAGCCAGGGCCAGCCACAGTGGAAAGCTGGGAGCCTGGAAGGAGGGAGTGAAGGGAGGACCTGGAGAGGGGAATACACCCTTCCCGGTCATGCTCCCAGGGACCTGTATCTGTAAACCCTGTCTCACCTCCTAAGGGGACACTTAGGTACACACATATCACTGGATTAATCCACAGCACCACTGTTCTCCAATCATTTCCCAGAAGTCCCACTTCTGAGCTCACAAGTCTTTAGGGATATTCCGGACCTAAATGACAGCAGACCACATATGTTATGCCATGGCCTTGCCCCTGAGAGCTGAGAAACCTCAACAACTGCACCATCAGTTCTCTCCTGATGCGCTAGTGTCTCTATAACTAAATAATAACAGTAATGATCATAATAATGTTTAAATTATGGCAGGGAATTGGATGTCTTTTATAACTTCATATTTTCACACTTGGGAGTGCTATTTATATAAAATGAACAAAGTATAAAAAAAAGAAGGTAAAGGTCATGACATAATCTCAGCAGCCTCTCACATATACTAATGGTAGCCCAAATCTGAAATTAAATGTCTACTGTTATGTAGAAGAAAAGGAAAGAATGTCTTGAGAAAAACCCAGCATCAAATGCTGAACTACAGCTAAGATAAAGCATAAAAAACTAATATATATCTTTGCCAATAAAAATAAAAAATTTTCATGAAGAAAATGAGCACAGGAAAGCCTCCGAATAAGGGGAAAGATACATATCCTTACGTGCACTTACTTATCATTGAAAGAAAACAGTATTTCCATGCCCAACAAAAATCCAATGAAAGCCAGTGAAAGTTCTTATCAGTTGCTTTAAATCCATAAGAAAGTTGGAGCTTTCAAGGGCAGCCAAGCCATATTTCAAGAAGATTAAAGAAAGCTCTCAGTATTCAACACTAAGAATTATAACACAGACTACTTAAGGTGGTGCATGGGCAGACAATGATGGATTAATTAAAGGATTAATTAAAGAAGAGTCTAAAAATATTTGTAAGGAAATTTGGAGATTATATCATTGCAAATCAGCAGGAAAGAAAGTACATTAATGGAACACACTTATCAACAGAGAGCTGGAAGAAAAATTAACTCTCTAGCTTATGTTTGGTGGGAACAGATTTCTGGCATTTTTGAATCAAATACATAATTCTAACTTTTAAAGTTTTAGAGGTAAATATTTGCAAATATTTTGATGATATTTGAGTTCCATGAACTATAAAGAAAATGGAAAAACAATTCTGACTTACTAGGCCTAGCATCCTCCCATCTCCTAGAATTAAATTGCTCAGCTAATATAAGTTTCAAAAGATCACTGCCACTGTCCTGAAAAAATTTAATTTAATGAGAATTACTTCTGACGTGTACAAAATTTTCAAAGGGGAAGAAAACAAATCAGAATTTTCTGAATTTTACTGAGTTATAGAAAAAAGTAACAGAAGTGAGTAACTGAGTTACAGAAAAGAGGTTAGATTATTTCACTGTGCATATTTGAGGTTATACTTTAAAATTCAGATATAGAACAAAATGCATACTTTAGGAAGCAGAATAAAGTTTTCCAATACCCTCATGTATTCTGGTATAGTGCAGTTTGCATTTCAAGTAAAATATAAACACTATGACTGCGCTTTCCTTCCAACCATTTCAAACTTGTTTGGAACCAGCATAAAACACCTCACAGCAGCATTGGTGAGAAAGACCGCTGTACGTGGAAAACCTTCAATGCAAAATCTGCTGTGACAATTTATCAAAATATACACTAGACTTGGATTGGACCTGCACTGTCTGCAGTCAGGAGGTCACTTCCATGTGTATTCTGCGTCTTTAATGCAATCAGAGAAACAATAATAACCTTTGTCAAAGGAGAGGATTATTGAACCTCTTAAAACGGTTTAAGAGAACACACAGGCCCTGCTGTATTGACTTTCCCTGGAAATCAAAACAGATATTTCTCAGTAGAGAAATGATCCATTAACCAGTAGCCTTCAACAAACAGATTAGTGGGGAAAAAAAATTTTGTAAGCAAATGGTCAAATCACAATTAATCCTTCTTACCCAGTTCTTCTATTATAATGACTTCGTGTTTTCGTGTTTAAAAACATCACACAAATTAGAGTTCCTTGAAGGAGATGACTTATTTGTATTAACTTTACAGTCTCTCATAAACACATAAGCCCTGATACATAACAGAGCACCAGCAACACACAGAAGTTCTCTGTGCTAAAGGAAACTGTGTTGAAGTGAACATATTGGAAGGCATTTTTCTCTTACTGTATATTGTTTTTTAAATTGTGTTACCATGAGGAGTCTATTGCTTTTTTTTTTTTAATTTTTATTTATTGTTTTCTTTTTTGCGACATGGTCTCACTATGTAGTTCAGGTTGGCCTTGAGGTCACTTTGTAGCCCAAACTGGTCTTGAACTCACAACAATCCTCCTGCCTCAGCCTCCTGAGTACTGGGATTATAGGGGTGCCCCACCATGAGCAGCCCTATTGCTTTGTTTTGAAAACAAACATTAAACTCACTTTTTACTTTTTTAGAATATTAAGGTGTTTTCAAGATAAAAGAATGGAAACATAATAAATACACAGAAATTTACCAAATAACACAAAAGCAATACAAGCAATACAGAATTGCAAACAAGGTGATAGGAAATTAACAAAGGTTGTTGTATTATACGTGGAACTCTTCAAATTGGTTACTCACATGAACAAATATAGGCATGTAAGATGGATCAAACAATTAAATATTAACTGTTCCTTTCAGTAAAGCAATAAAAACCAGTAGTACAACTATGTTGGCTAACCTATATATACATATATACCTATTTAACCCCTGTTTAGGTTAGTAAGCATTCATGATATTCCAAGGCCTGAATTAGGACATGAATTACAGAAGTTATATAATTTTCATGACAACTTCATGACGTGTACCTCCTTGTATTACCGTTACTGGCACATTAAGTAATAAATTTCCCGAACTCACATAACGAGCGAGCGTTAGGGCTGGGCTTCACCACTTTCCCTTAGGACTCAACCATCCTGTGAATACAACTCAGTCATTTCGCCATGTTTCCTTTATTTTATCTCTGTTATCTAAAACACTTTTAATTTTAAGCAGAGTAACTCATCGGCGTGCACACCGGCCTCCGCCCACTCACCACTGTACGTTTCTAGTATTCCCGTTTCCTGGACTCGTGAACCATGGCCTCTCTGCTGCCGACAGCGGCTCCAAGCTCCAGGTATCCTCCCATGGCAAAGCAAAATAGTCTTTCACCTTGTTTGGCTAATCAAGCTCCCTAATCGTTCCTGGAACTGCTTGTTCTCATCAAGTCTCTTCACAGACGTTGGTAATCAGGGTTGCTGTGATATGAATGTCACAATTCTAATTATGGAAATTGGAAGGAAAGGTACTTTTAACTTTTGTATATTTAACTCAGTTTCATTGGGTTGGTTATTTTGGCTTTGTGCTAACCTACTTAGAAAACTAATCAATTTTTATTTGTTCTGAAATATGATGAATCATATGCAATTTGACTTTATTCTTAACATTTTTGAAATTGATTCCAGAGAAGACTGATGATATTTTTTTCTTTTGCCCTCCTAGGTTCCTAGTTAGAATGGATCCTTGAAACAAAAACATTGGAAAAAGTAAAACAGCATTCAGTAAGCGTATGTACTTCACATATACAAGGGAGAAACCCAGGGAATCCGAAGTCACCAAAACTGTGGCTTTGAATTTCAGCTGATAGAGCATCTTTTTTTTTTTTTCCTATTGATGATTAGTTTCTTTTGTTTTACATTTTTTATTTCACAGAGAATAAAAACTTAAAAACATTAAAAATAATACAGAATTTCAAAGCAAGATGCTGGGAAGTCAGCAATGCTGTTATATTGCATATTGTTATCCTTAAAGTAGTTGCTCAGATTACCAGACATAGGCGTGCAAAACTGATCGAACAATTAAGCACTAACCGTTCCTTTCAGTAAACCAATAGAAATTAGCAGTATCATTATCTTAGCTGTCCTGTGTGTGTGTGTGTTTGTGTTTTCCTTTCTTCTTTCTTTCTTTTCTTCTTTCCCTCGTCTCAGCTGTTCTTTCTTTTTGAGCAGTTTCTTTCCCTTCCACAGCATCTCTTTTACCTTTCAGATTTTATTTACTCTTTCAGGTTCTTACATTAAGAAGATGATATGATGTTTACATCTGTGGGTCTTATTTATTTCACTTATGAGTGTGGTCTCTAGTTACATCCATTTCCTATGAAAGCCTCAAGTTTATCTTTCTTTATCACTGCGTAGTATTCCATTGTACAAAGGAACCACATATTTTTTAGCCATTCTTCGGCTGATGGGCATTTGTGTTGTTTCCAAGATTTTTTAAGAAGATGTACACCCATGTCTATAGCAGCACATCTCCTTAAAAGGCAAGCAAAATTTCAAACTAACAATACAAAAACAAATCTTTGTGTCTCCAGAGACAGAAACTTGGGGAAAGGCAAATAAAGGCTAATTTGTAAAGAGTTACTGCTCTATTATAATTTTCAAACCAGGGGCTTAAATTTCTTCATCTGGAGGAGGAGGATGAAAGCAGAATCGTCTTTGACTTTGTGGGTGTTTTGTTAACTAAAAGAACAGCTTTCCTCTTACCACCTTCAACGCAACAAGTTTGAGACTGCATTTTCTGATGTACCACATTTCAAACAGAGAAGATAGGTAAAATGCATACAGCTGGGTGTGGTGTTTCACAACTGTAACCCCAGCACTAAGGAGGCTGAGGTAAGACGATCACCATGAGTTCGAGACCAACCCGGCTACAAAGTGAGCTCAAGGCCAGCCTGAACTGCATAGCGAGAACCTGTCTCAAAAAGACAAAAAGATAAAAAAATAAAAATTGAGTAACTTTTCAAAGGTAATATTAAAAGAATATTTAAATTCTCATGATTAAATTGAGAATTTAACTTTATATATATATATGTATATTTGTATTATATACACTTAAATGTAAAAAATATATAACAAATATATTTAAGTCACAAATTTATTTATAATTCATATATATAATTGCACACATATATGCAACTCATATGTTTATGTTCTTTCACAATTTTAGGTAGATGACGCTTATATATACACATATATAAGTAGTCACACTCCTAGTATATGTGGAGATTTCATCTATTTTAGGTTGTAGGACTCTTCAGTAAAGGATGAGTTAAGGTTACATATAATGGCCATTGAGATCATGATTTGCATACTTCTGACATAAAATTTATTTTAAGAATTTTTTGGACTGTGAAGTTTTTAGTTAAGATGTAGAACTTCTGTGTTAAATTTAGCTAAAATAGCAAAGAGAAGATAATGGAACACTTAGACAAAAGTGGGATCCCTTATGTAAGTTTCTTCAATTTTCTCTATCACAATTTTCTATTTGATCTTATGCTTCCTCCAGATCTATTGCTTTCTATCCAAAAGTTAAATGCAGCACTTTCTACAAAAATATACTTTATTTTTGCAGCACACTGGAGGGAGAAAATTTCCTTTCACAATTAATCTCGATATCTTGTTCTGCCTTACT